>JAVGWX010000014.1:56063135-56135452 GCA_036924085.1 Ariolimax columbianus
CTATTAGATATCAATCACATCTATCCCCACCTCGTTGGTCAGGCTGCCATAAAACAGACAGCTTCAAGGGAGAACTACAAGGAAGTGAAGTGGGGGTCTTTGCCAGTATATGTTACCTGACCTTGACAAAGATGTCCGTGTATACACTGAAGTGCGAATGCTATGAACGTTCAGTTGGAACTGTTATACCTGGGCATTGCTCCGTTTAAGGGCTGACAAAAAGTAGTTCTGGCCGAGCAGAGCTGCAGGGTAAATCAACGTGGCGACAACATCAAATGGATTTAGGATGTTCCTTTGAGCGGACAGGACGACTGTTAAAGGGCGCGTGCTTCTTATCAGCACATGTTCTCGAGATATTTCTGCCACAAGAAAGGAGGTCAAGGCAAATTTGTAACTGCAACAAATTAGCATAAACATATGTTAGATTAATGCTATGTTAATGTTAATGTCATGTTATGTTAATGTTATTGTTATGTTTGACAGAAACCACATCTTTGCACTTCTAGGAGGCAGATGGCTGCTTCTTCCCTCCAGCAAACGGTCAAGGGGGAGGAAACTGATGATTCGTGCAGCTTAACGGTTTTACACATCTGTTCCCGCCTCTCAGGCACTCCTCCAACTTAATATACTTCTAATTTGGCTTGGCTTGGCGTCGTTCGTTCTCAATCTCCCGCTACTAAACCCTGAAAGGGCTTAAATAGCAGAATGTAGTACAGAGAACGGAATGAGTTGTGTCGTAGTTTACAGCTTGACTGCGATATCTGGACCTTTTGGTCCAACACATCCGACTTCAGCAAGCATTTTGTGAGTAACGAGTTAGCATTCCCTCTTCAATCCCTTCCCCTTAGCCAGTCTGCCCTGCTGCAGCCTGTTATGCAGGATCACAGCGTGGTGGTATAGAAGGGTCTTGGCAGCTCTGGATCGCTGGCCCTGACGCAAGCAGTCAGCTATGGGTCACTGACCACTGCAGCTCATGCGCTGCTCAGCATCTTGATTCTACTTCTAATTTCAAACTACAGCATCCTGTGTATTTTGACAGAGTCATGGGTCCCGGGTTAGGGGGGGGGGGGGACAGGACACAAGTAGAAGAGATCGTCATGTTATTCTCAAAGAGTCACACGAAGACGGTCACTCTACCATCGTTTGAGAGAATGCTCAAACGGATGACTTGAGAACCGTGACGAACAAGGATGAGGCTTTGTTCAAACTAATACTCAACGGTGGTTAAGGCTGGAGTGTGGGTGACAAAGGTATGATCACGTCATCACCAAATGGATGGAAAGTTACCTGACACAGGGACGCAAATACAGACCAGGCGGGTCAAGGTTACTCTCGTCTGATCAGCATATGCTAGTCACGTGTAGGTGGAGCTAGGTACCAAGCCTGGGGATTATTTATGTACGACAAGCATTATTGAAGATAGATGGTGTGTGGTAACTAATCTTTCACATGATTACGGCCATGACAGGCAAGGGGAACAAGGAAGATTCAACCAGCGGCGTGACTTAGAGTGTGGGCGTAGGCCTACAAGAAATGGAAGCAGCATTGAAATTATGTATTCTTTATTCCTGAGGGAGATTTGCCTACTTGTCTCGGGAGGAAGGTTCGGTCCAGAAGGAGAGTCAGTGGT
Organism: Ariolimax columbianus; assembly: GCA_036924085.1. Classification (NCBI taxonomy): domain Eukaryota; kingdom Metazoa; phylum Mollusca; class Gastropoda; order Stylommatophora; family Arionidae; genus Ariolimax; species Ariolimax columbianus. The sequence continues at coordinate 56,064,766 of JAVGWX010000014.1, forward strand.
TTGACATAAGGACTGACAGATATGACAACAGACTCTATAGACACAAAGACATGATCCGTGTTCCAATCTTGCAAGCAACACCTTAGACAAGAAGGACACGAACCCTAACCCAACACCTCAGACAAGAAGGACACGAACCCTAACTCAACACCTCAGACAAGAAGGACACGAACCCTAACCCAACACCTCAGCCAAGAAGGACACGAACCCTAACCCATCACCTCAGACAAGAAGGACACGAACCCTAACCCATCACCTCAGACAAGAAGGACACAAACCCTAACCCAACACCTCAGACAAAAAGGACACAAACCCTAACCCAACACCTCAGACAAGAAGGACACAAACCCTAACCCAACACCTCAGACAAGAAGGACACAAACCCTAACCCAACACCTCAGACAAAAAGGACACAAACCCTAACCCATCACCTCAGACAAAAAGGACACAAACCCTAACCCATCACCTCAGACAAAAAGGACACAAACCCTAACCCAACACCTCAGACAAAAAGGACACAAACCCTAACCCATCACCTCAGACAAAAAGGACACAAACCCTAACCCAACACCTCAGACAAAAAGGACACAAACCCTAACCCAACACCTCAGACAAAAAGGACACAAACCCTAACCCAACACCTCAGACAAGAAGGACACAAACCCTAACCCAACACCTCAGACAAGAAGGACACAAACCCTAACCCAACACCTCAGACAAAAAGGACACAAACCCTAACCCATCACCTCAGACAAAAAGGACACAAACCCTAACCCATCACCTCAGACAAAAAGGACACAAACCCTAACCCAACACCTCAGACAAAAAGGACACAAACCCTAACCCAACACCTCAGACAAGAAGGACACAAACCCTAACCCATCACCTCAGACAAAAAGGACACAAACCCTAACCCAACACCTCAGACAAGAGAGACACGAACCCTAACCCAACACCTCAGACAAGAAGGACACGTAGTTTAGACAAAGACAAAACCGGAAGACGAATAAACCTGACGAGAGACCAAGGCACATTTATCACGTGCAGTCCTAAAGTCATAGAAACAGAAAGGTATGAAAGCTGTGTGTAATAACAGATCTCACGAAACAGATAATTAAAGTCTCACGTCCCAATAGATGTCACGAGTAGATATCGAATCTTTGTGTACGAATAGATCTAACAAGACAGATATGAAAGTGACATATCCTAATAATCTAACGAATATATCTGAAAGATTTGCATACGACTAGATTTCCGAATGAGATCAGAAAGATTGTCCCATGGCATGCCTGAAAGCTTAAACGAACATGCTAGCGTTTCAGAAGACGCTGAACGGTCTAAATCTGTGAACTTAGAATCGACGTTCCTTTAGTTATATCGCGTTAAAGTAGAAACGTTCATACTAATTAAACCGAAGAAGGAAATCTGGGTAATAGTAGAACAGAAACGATACTCGGAACTTGCGCGAAACCCCTGAACAATACGACTGCGTTATAGTTGAGTGAGTAAAACCCGAATTTGGTGTACACAATAAAAGAATGAACTTTGTAGTGACATTTCTCGTAGACTAGATGTAAGAACTCTGTTATTGTGTGAAACGTCATGGTCTATACATATAAGCTATCAAGTTGCCAAATTGTTGTTGTAAAACCTGAGAATCCGCAAAGCTGTTTTGAACCTAGAAGAATATATAAAGTAAGAATGAAAGCAAAGGATAGAGTGGTAAAATGGTAACTCTGTCACACGTTAATAAATATATGGACTCTGTGGCCTAAATACTAACAAACGAAAGTGTTAAGACTGTCAGATAGTAATACATTAATAGTATCTATAACTGCTGCAGAGCGTTCATGTTAGGTGAGAAAGACATGTTTGCATACCTGATCATCGCCTGCCTAAGCAATTCCTTTCTGGCGCATTCAAGCATTCATCGGGTAGGCAGAAGAACATATAACAAATTCGCTAACATACGCCTTGAAACGTTTCCGTTTCGATGTTGCCTCTTTGGAGTCGCTTGCGTCGGACCGCTCAGCCTCAAGCCTCTGCAATCGCACAATGTGCTCGCCTGACTGAGCACGAAATCTCTGATGCAGAAAGGAAGTAGCCAGATGTTAGAAAGTTCACATACACATGCTATCTACGCGCCCGCATGTGCCTTTAGTGTGGCTGAGCGCAGTTCCATGATAGGACCCGACAGCCACATGCAGATCCGGGATAGGACACCACAGCCACATGCAGATCCGGGATAGGACCCCACAGCCACATGCAGATCCATGATAGGACCCCACAGCCACATGCAGATCCGGGATAGGACCCCACAGCCACATGCAGATCCGGGATAGGACCCAACAGCCACATGCAGATCCGGGAGAGGACCCCACAGCCACATGCAAATCCATGATAAGACCCCACAGCCACATGCAGATCCATACTTAACTTAGCCTTTACGTCTTTATATTGGTCTAGAAGACTCTGCAGGTTCTGAATACAAGCAATTTCTTGTACTCAATTTGATCTAAAATCCATGCCCATCCAATCTATTCTTGAATGCATTAATTAACTCTGTCTATACTATTTCCGGTGGCAATGCATTCACCACTCTCTGACTAAAAAAATATTTCCTAATATCTAATCTGGACTTTTCTTTAGTTGATTTGTAGTTATGCCCTCTTGTTCTTGTAGGTAGTTTTATTTTGAAGAAAAAAACGTGTTATAGTCTAATTTATCCGTTCTTCTGATTATCTTATGAACTTGTATTGTCACTTCGAATTTTTCTCTTTTCTAGACACTGTAGGCCTGTTTTTCTGAGTCTTTCCTCATAACTGTAATTCTGGAATCCCACTATCATCTTTGTCGCTCTTTTTTGTATTCTTTCTAGCATGTTTATGTCCCCTCTCTGATAAGGACTTCACACCTGTACACAGTACTCCAATCTAGGTCTCACTAATGCTTTATACAGTTTGACGATCACTTCCTTGCTCCTATGTTTAATATTTCTTTCTATCATACCTAACACTGCATTTGCCTTTTTCACTGCTACCTGGACTTGCTCACTCACCTTACCTGTATGATCTATTATAACCCCTAGGTCACGTCTGCCAACACGCAACTGATAACTACTACTACGACTACTTCCACTACTACTACTATTAGTACTACTACTATTATTACTACTACTATTATTACTACTACTACCACGACTACTACTACTATTACTACTACTACTACTACTACTACTACTACTACTACTATTATTACTACTACTACGATTACTACTACTACTACTACTACTATTACTACTACTACTACTACTACTATTACTACTACTACTACTACGATGACTACAACTACTACTACGATTACTACTACTATTACGATTACTACTACTACTACTACTACTACTATTATTATTACTACTACTACTACTACTATTATTACTACTACTACTATTATTACTACTACTACTACTATTATTACTGCTACTACTACTACTACTACTACTACTTCGTGTACTGCTACTACTACTACTACTACTATTATTATTACTGCTACTACTACTTCGATTACTGCCACTATTACTACTACTACTACTACTATTACTACTACTACTACTACGATTACTACTACTACTACTACTACGATTACTACTACTACGATTACTACTACTACTACTACTACTACTACGATTACTACTACTACTACTACTACTATGACTACTAATACTAACTACTTCTACTAGGATATCCCGAATTAGTGGCCGGGTGCATGACCACATTGCCCCATTTCAGTGGGATATTGGCAACACTTCAAGTTGAGAGGTCACAAGGTAACCAGAGACAGAGCTAAGACACGCCTACCGGAAGAGCTGGTTCCAATACGAGGATCAAGTCTGATCCATTTGTGAGGTTCCAGAGCCACAGAAACATCAGAGATCAGCTGATCGAGGGCGGGGCATGAAGTTATGCTGGTCATGTACTGGGAAACAGTGTAGAACGCGCTGTCGTCTCGGTATGTGGTGCTGATGGCCAACGTCGATCCAAACTGCAGCGTCTTCCTTGGCACAACAACAATGTATGTGTGTTTCATGAAATCTGGGGATAATGTTTATATTGTCGGTCTGGTTATAACTAGCATATAAGCCTGACTGCGACAGGCGATGCACTATCACTATCTAGATGTATAGTTGTATCCATGCAACAGCTATGGCAGAGTGATCAGTGTTTGCTGCCCTGAGCAAAGGTCCTGTGTGCGATAACCGTTTTCAGACACTCTAGTCGATCAACTGCACATGTGCGCATATCTTTGTGTTAGGGAAAGAACTCCAACAATCAAGGGAGTTGGCCACCTTAACCTCATTAGAAAACTTAGACTAAGTAAAATGAAGTCTCTAACACTTCATCCCTGACAGGAATGCCTGCTAGTGGATCAACTTTATCTACCCGGACAAGAGCTATAGGCTCCGCTAACGAGGAATGCATTCGCTGATCGCCTGTGCTTCTCGGGTAGCGGAAAGGCTTTGATTGATTAAATGCATCGGTTAATAACGAGATAACCATGCAAGCAAAGGCACGCACTCCCTAATATAACCAGCAGGTTTTCTATAACAGTTGTTGAACTCGGCTGCTTCCCCAATTTAGCTGCTTGTGCCATCTCCACATTGAATGTCGACTACACTTGATCTCTGTTGTCCTTAACATCTTGACACATCTTGTCTTCCCCTGCCTGCAGACCAACACACAAAGTCTGGCTCCAGCCAGGTCTGCATCTTGACACATCTTGTCTACCCCTGTCTGCAGACCAACACACAAAGTCTGCCTCCAGGCAGGTCTGCATCTTGACACATCTTGTCTTCCCCTGCCTGCAGACCAAAACACAAAGCCTGCCTCCAGCCAGGTCTGCATCTTGACACATCTTGTCGTCCCCTGCCTGCAGACCAACACACAAAGCCTGCCTCCAGCCAGGTCTGCATCTTGACACATCTTGTCTACCCCTGTCTGCAGACCAACACACAAAGTCTGCCTCCAGGCAGGTCTGCATCTTGACACATCTTGTCTTCCCCTGCCTGCAGACCAAAACACAAAGCCTGCCTCCAGCCAGGTCTGCATCTTGACACATCTTGTCTTCCCCTGCCTGCAGACGAACACACAAAGTCTGCCTCCAGCCAGGTCTGCATCTTGACACATCTTGTCTTCCCCTGCCTGCAGACCAACACACAAAGCCTGCCTCCAGCCAGGTCTGCATCTTGACACGTCTTGTCTTCCCCTGCCTGCAGACCAACACACAAAGTCTGCCTCCAGCCAGGTCTGCATCTTGACACATCTTGTCTTCCCCTGCCTGCAGACCAACACACAAAGTCTGCCTCCAGCCAGGTCTGCATCTTGACACATCTTGTCTTCCCCTGCCTGCAGACCAACACACAAAGTCTGCCTCCAGCCAGGTCTGCATCTTGACACATCTTGTCTTCCCCTGCCTGCAGACCAACACACAAAGTCTGCCTCCAGCCAGGTCTGCATCTTGACACATCTTGTCTTCCCCTGCCTGCAGACCAACACACAAAGTCTGCCTCCAGCCAGGTCTGCATCTTGACACATCTTGTCTTCCCCTGCCTGCAGACCAACACACAAAGTCTGCCTCCAGCCAGGTCTGCATCTTGACACATCTTGTCTTCCCCTGCCTGCAGACCAACACACAAAGCCTGCCTCCAGCCGGGTCTGTCTTTGGCAAGTTCCTCCCAGTTGCAGGTGTTCATCTCCATCGCCTTTGTCCTCGCTTGTAAACATCTTTGAATCGGGGGAGGAACCTGCCTTTATTTCGCTTGCTCGTGGTCAGCTCTCCGTATAGGATATCTTTTGTATTTTCCCATCCTCCATTCTGCACACGCGACCAAGCCATCGCAAGCGGCGCTGGCGGAGGATCATAACTGAACTGACAATCTTTGCACGGTTCAAGACTTCGTTGTTAGTCCCTCTGTCACTCCATGAAATTCCAAGTATGCGTCTCAGGCAGCGAATGTGAGAAGTATTTAGCCTTTTTCGAGTGAGGCACACAGTATCCATGTTTCGCTGCCATAGAGCAGGGTACTAATCACACATGATCTGTAGACAGCAACCGTTGTAGAGATGGCCAGCTTGTTGTTATTCCACACTCTCTGTGGGAGCCTGGCAAGTGCTGGTGAGGCCATTCCTAATCGTTTCTGGGGCTCTGGGTCCAGTGAAAGGTTTCGGTGATGATAGATCCAGCTCTGGGCCCAGTGAAAGGTTGTCGGTGATGATAGATCCAGCTCTGGGTCCAGTGAAAGGTTGTCGGGGATGATAGATGCAGCTCTAGTCCAGTGAAAGGTTGTCGGTGATGATAGATCCAGCTCTGGGTCCAGTGAAAGGTTGTCGGTGATGATAGATCCGAGGTAGGTGAAGCGATTCACTACTTCCAGATTTTTATCGTTTAAGACAATGTCTGAAGGATCTGCACCCTGAGCCATCACTTTCGTCTTTTGTACGCTGATGGTGAGTCCAAACAGATCACAGGATTTTGCCAACCTGTTAATGAGGATCTGTAATTCAGCTTCCGTATGTGCGGCCAGGGCAGCCTCGTCTGTGAAGAGCATATCCCGAATGACTGTCTCCCTTCTCTTACTGCTCGCAGTCCAGTCTCCCTTCTCTTACTGCTCGCAGTCCAGTCTCCCTTCTCTTACTGCTCGCAGTCCAGTCTCCCTTCTCTTACTGCTCGCAGTCCAGTCTCCCTTCTCTTACTGCTCGCAGTCCAGTCTCCCTTCTCTTACTGCTCGCAGTACAGTCTCCCTTCTCTTACTGCTCGCAGTCCAATCTCCCTTCTCTTACTTTCTCGGATTCTGGTTAGGTTGAATAGTCTCCCATCTGATCTAGTATGCAGAAAGACCCCTTCTGTGGCTGTTCCAAAGACGTGTTTAAGCCCGATGGCAAAGAAAATGATGAATAGAGTCAGAGATAGAACACAACCTTGTTTAACTCCGATGTTAATGCCGAATAGAGTCGGAGATAGAACACAACCTTGTTTAACTCCGATGTTAATGCCGAATAGAGTCGGAGATAGAACACAACCTTGTTTAACTCCGATGTTAATGTCGAATAGAGTCGGAGATAGAACACAACCTTGTTTAACTCCGATGTTAATGCCGAATAGAGTCGGAGATAGAACACAACCTTGTTTAACTCCGATGTTAATGTCGAATAGAGTCGGAGATAGAACACAACCTTGTTTAACTCCGATGTTAATGTCGAATAGAGTCGGAGATAGAACACAACCTTGTTTAACTCCGATGTTAATGTCGAATGCGTCAGATTCCCATAATCTCCAAAATCTTATATGATAATCGCCTTAAATTATAATAATAACAATAATAATAATAATAATAATAATAGCATTATCACAATTCTCTAGGTCTGTCTCATATAGAAAACCCAATATATCTTTGTTGACCAACAAGGGTCAAATATGTTCTCAATTATTGTGGATTACTCTCACAGCTATCTTTCACAAATTGTCAACATTGCGTAATTTTGACGCCACCTGGCTGGGATCAAGATGCTGAGAAGTACATGAGCTACAGCAGTCAGCGACCAATAGCTGACTGTTAGAGTCAGCGACCAATAGCTGACTGTTAGAGTCAGCGACCAATATCTGACTGTTAGAGTCAACAACCAATAGCTGACTGTTAGAGTCAGCGTACCAGAACTGCCAAGCCCCTTCTACACCTCCATGCGCTGAGCATGGATAACAGGCTGCAACAGGGCAGACTGGCTAAGGAGAAGCTGATGGTCCATGTAGCCCGCTGATTGTACACTCTTTTGCTCCGTCCTCTCATGCGCTCCACTCGCTCGAACCCCGTTTAATATCGAAACTTTGCAGCCTGTGGATTAAATGGTTTATCTTTTGCAGTGTCTTCATCTAACAGGTGGTCATTGATTGATTTCAAAATGCCACTCCTATCCACCACTAACGTGCCCATGATGGGAGCTTGTGAAGCCAAGATGTCAGCTCGTTCGTTTCCCTGAACCCCGGCATGACCAGGACAGTGGAACCGCTAGATCCCCCCAGGTCTATTTAGTTAAATTACAAGTTGTTGTTCTTGTTGTTGCTGTGTGACGCTCCACGCGCTGAGTTTTCACTCTTAACGATGTTTATTTAGTAGCATGTTACGGTTGCTCCTTGTATATCTCAAGTCATTTTGAAAAAGGCGTACCTTGGTCCTCCTGCATGTAAGTGTAATGCGAGGCTGCTCAATACGGCGGAGATCACAGTGCCGAACCCCCACCTCGTTGTCCAAACTGCCGTAACACCGCACATTTAAGGAGCACGACCAGAACAAGAAGTGTAGACTAATGGTCAGTACGTCTGACCCCACCCGTGGTCAGTACGTCTGACCCCACCCCAGGTCAGTACGTCTGACTCCACCCTGGTCAGTACGTCTGACCCCACCCCAGGTCAGTATGTCTGACCCCACCCCTGGTCAGTGCGTCTGACCCCACCCCTGGTCAGTATGCCTGACCCCACCCCTGGTCAGTGCGTCTGACCCTACCCCTGGCCAGTATGTCTGACACCGCCCCTGGTCCTGGCACCCGTAAGTTCAAACAAATATTGATTTGGGGAAGTGAAATCAACCACGTACGAAAAACACTCACAAAGTCACAAAGTACAATTCATGGAGTCGGAACACATACAAACAAGACGATATGAATGAAACTGATATAATTGGCATTCAGGATTCAAATCACTGACCTCCAGGTGATAGATAGATCTTGCGCCTGTAGACCCGAGCTTGAAATTCGTTTTGGCCTAAGGCACACTGAACGAGTTGGCAGCAGCGAACGGTGGATGGCGTCAGGATAAGCGAAACGGAGTTGTCCAAGACCCATTTCCGCCTTAAAGTGCCTGCTCTCTCACCAGCTAAAGTCGGATGTGTCGGACTGAAAGGTGCAAATATCGCAGTCAAGCTGTAAATTACGACACAACGCATTCCGTTCTAAGGACTACATCCTGCTACTTGCAAAGCCCTTTTCATGGCTGGGTAGTGGGAGTTTTGAAAACGAAGAAGAAATGCCGGCTCTGAGAACAGCCTGCTTCCATGCAGACTGGCTGATAGAATATGAAGAAAGACCTTGTCCCAAAAATTTACCATGCTATAAAATGATAGGTCGGGGCCGAAATGGTCAGATATCACAGCGTCACTGTTGTAATATAATGTGTCTGGACCGAAATGGTCAGATATCACAGCGTCACTGTTGTAATATAATGTGTCTGGACCGAAATGGTCAGATATCACAGCGTCACTGTTGTAATATAATGTGTCTGGACCGAAATGGTCAGATATCACAGCGTCACTGTTGTAATATGATATGTCGGGGCCGAAATGGGCAGATATCACAGCGTCATTGTTGTCTTTATTTCGTCCATGTGTCTTCAACAAACTAAATGGCATGAGTCACAACATCTTCATGACAGCATACCACAATTCCAGATTACAGAAAAGAAATAATGTATGCCGAGAGGTTATTGACACCTGCTACAGAACTCATTTACTCACAAAGATCACTTACAAGGTGTAACACCTGACAGGAACTGCATAAACTTCAGCAGACTCGAGGACCTAGGCTCTGCCAGATAACCTCCTTCATTTCTGCAAGTCGCCTGGGTGGGGAGTTTGTAAACATCTTTTGTTAGAGGTAACTAGGCGACTATAACATTTTTTTGGGACAACAGACATCTATATGGTGTATTTATATTTCAAAGGCAAAGGCCGCCGTCCATCGTAGACGATGAAGGCATCATTTATTTTGCTAGCGCTGGTTTTAGTCAGGATTGACTGCGCTCCTTGTCATCATCACTCTCTCGTCTCGTGCCGCCCGACCCCAGTGGCAAGTGAAGGACAAAACGACTAGGGGGCGACTACGAGATGCAGTGGACTCCGCATCAAGCATCCGTGAAAAAGACGGCGGAGTCCGGAGTGGAACCCACACGACCTGATCACGAGGCGACGGCTTAACCACTTCGCCACGGAAGCCCCGTATTTATATATATATATATTGGTAACTAACAGACAATGTAGGAGGAATGGATAAATATGTCAATATAAACATTCAACATGCCAGGGCAGGTTTCGTTGTTCTTAGACGCGGGTTGACCAGAGGATTGGGGGAAGGAAAGCGCCAGAGACGACAGAGCAAGAAAATGTGCATTCAGCGAGCTAAAAGAACCATAAATATCCATAATTGTAGCCAGTTTATCAGATTGATAACCTATGGGTCTCCTGGATTACATCGATGTCGATTCTACATAACATAAGATAACATAACATAAGATAACATAACATAACATTGTTGTTGTTGTTTCGAATGCCCATAATGAGTAAGTTGACTCTTTTGTGCGCCCTGAAAAGGACGTTAAGTGGCTGGTTGTTGTAGCTTTTCTCACATCTCGAGCGTGCTGATGAAGGTGGACCGTGGTCCTCCCGGCGGTTGTGCAATAGTTGGCTTCATCTGCGTGGCACTCATTACTACGGGGATCACTACGATTCACATCTCGTCAGCCATGCTGACTTGAAAACAGCCTGTTTCCAGGGACGGCTACATGGAAGAAAGATTGTGGTCTTGGTCAGTGTATTGTGCCTGACCGGACCAGCGTCTCAGTTAGTTCATCATATTATAACATAACGTGACAAAACAAAACATATAACATAACGTGACGTCACATGGCGTGACGTAACATAACATAATTAAACATCTATCTATTTCCAGTCCACCTGTATCGTTAGACGCCGTGGGGGAGGTGTGACCTTTGTTTCAAATTGTTTGGCAGGCGAAAATCCGTTGGTGACCCGGCGTAACGCTGACCCCATCACGTGTAGTGTGCTGTTGGTCCAGACAATTTGGCTTATCCCCCAAACATGGCGTGCACTCGGAATATCGCCATTTTTTACTTTTTACCGTCCAATCGTCTTCTTCTGCTGCTTTTTCCTTTTCCTGCCCCTCTTCTTCTTTTTAAAAATATTCTTCTTCTTCTTCTTCTTCTTCTTCTTCTTCTTTGGTGTTCGTCCTGGAAAGGACCTTGTGGTGATGTATCCTAGTTTACAACGATATCTGCGCCTTTTGGCCCGAAAATCCGATTTCAACCAGTATTTTTGGGTACCGGTTCTGCCTCCCCACTGCAATCCCTATTCACTTAGCCAGACTACACGAGTGCAGCCCGTTTCCAGGGTCGCTGCCTGGAGGCCAAATAGGGTCTTGATCAGTTCAAGTTCTCTGACCCTGATGCAAACATCCAGCTATGAGTCGCTGGCTGCTGTCAGCTCAGTCAATGTGCTGCATCTTCAATCCCATATCGTCTTCTAAGTGTCGTCAACTGAAGAACGAATACTTCTTCTTCTTCTTCTTCTTCGTTCATCCTCAGATCAAGGTTCCGGTTTCTCTTACAAAGGACACCGTTGTTTGTAAGGCTGTTTTATCTCCATCCAGCTTTTGTCTCATATCTGTCTCGCGAGGCCAGTATTGTTCTCTCTTTTCCTGCGTGAGCGTGCAGCTTTGTAGGATGTGTTCCACGGTCATGGTATGCTCCCCACATGGGCACCTGTCATCTGTCCCAATCCTCATTTTGTTGTAAAGATGACCCTTGAGTCTGTTATGCCCAGTTCTCAGTCTGAAGATGATGACTTGCTTTTCTCTAGTTAAGTTAAAGTAGCTGTCTTCTGTTCGGAAGTCGGGGTGTTGATCAGCCCATTTTACCCTGAAGTTGGCTTTAATTATGGTCTTGGCCTCATTATATGTGATACTCAGGTCTGTTTGTGGGGATGCTCCTCCACTCTTTGCTAGTTTGTCTGCAGCTTCATTGCCTTCAATATTGCAGTGGGATGGGACCCACTGTATGACCAACCTTGGGTGTTCTGCTGAGAGCTGTGTCAGGGAGAACATACATTGCTCGATATTGAAGAACGAATACGACAGAGCATGTGGACATGAAACTGTCTTACCATCGCGTTATTCCAAGACATGAAACGGTCTTACCATCGCGTTATTCCAAGACATGAAACTGTCTTCCCATCGCGTTATTCCAAGACATGAAATTGTCTTCCCATCGCGTTATTCCAAGACATGAAATTGTCTTCCCATCGCGTTATTCCAAGACATGAAATTGTCTTACCATCGCGTTATTCCAAGACATGAAACTGTCTTCCCATCGCGTTATTCCAAGACATGAAACTGTCTTCCCATCGCGTTATTCCAAGACATGAAACTGTCTTCCCATCGCGTTATTCCAAGACATGAAACTGTCTTCCCATCGCGTTATTCCAAGACATGAAATTGTCTTACCATCGCGTTATTCCAAGACATGAAACTGTCTTCCCATCGCGTTATTCCAAGACATGAAACTGTCTTCCCATCGCGTTATTCCAAGACATGAAACTGTCTTCCCATCGCGTTATTCCAAGACATGAAACGGTCTTACCATCGCGTTATTCCAAGGCCCAATCTCGTTGTGGAGCTTGAAGCAAGAGCCTCCAAAAAATTCGCTCCCAGACAGCACAGCCTCACATGGGTCCCCTATATCTGGAAGATGATAGTGAACAGCGCCGTGTTACACCTGGATACATATATCTGTGGTGGATATCCTGGAAATAGATCCCTCAACTTTTCTTAACCTCTTGTTTGTATCCATGGGGGACCTTTGAAATAATTGTCATGTCTCTCAGAACCCTTGAAATAATTGTCACGTCTCTCAGAACCCTTGAAATAATTGTCACGTCTCGGAGAGGAGAACACTTGAAATAATTGTCACATCTCTCAGAACCTTTGAAATAATTGTCACATCACGACATACAAGGCTGCTCGACCTAGTCCACTGATATACAGGACTGCTCGGTCTCTGTCCCCCGACATAGAGGGAATCTCTGCCTCTTGACAAAAACTTCGAGCCAAGTTTGTTTTGGTTTAGGATGAACCTTTGATGTGATTTTCGTGATCTCCCTTGGGCGGAAATAAATTATAACTTTTCTCGGAACACGGGTTCTAGGAAATAGCAATTGAAATTTGAACACAAATATTCACTTTCAATGTGAAGTCAGTTCTATTGTATCGCTCTGAAATATTGAAGACTACAACACAGATAATAAAGGTACAGGCTTTCATAAATGGGTGCACAGAATAGAGAGTCTGGAATGGTATGATAAGATGACATCCTTCACGTAGGAAAGAGCGTGAGACAATGGAAGTAGAGGGTGTCCTACTGCATGAGAGAGAGAGTGAGCCAAGAGATGTAGAGGGTGTTCTACTACATGAGAGAGAGAGAGAGAGCGTGAGACAAGAGATGTAGAGGGTGTTCTACTACATGAGAGAGAGAGTGAGACAAGAGATGTAGAGGGTGTTCTACTACATGAGAGAGAGAGAGAGAGCGTGAGACAAGAGATGTAGAGGGTGTTCTACTACATGAGAGAGAGAGTGAGACAAGAGATGTAGAGGGTGTTCTACTACATGAGAGAGAGAGTGAGACAAGAGATGTAGAGGGTGTTCTACTACATGAGAGAGAGAGAGAGAGTGAGACAAGAGATGTAGAGGGTGTTCTACTACATGAGAGAGAGAGAGAGAGTGAGACAAGAGAAGTAGAGGGTGTTCTACTACATGAGAGAGAGAGTGAGCCAAGAGATGTAGAGGGTGTTCTACTACATGAGAGAGAGAGAGAGAGCGTGAGACAAGAGATGTAGAGGGTGTTCTACTACATGAGAGAGAGAGTGAGACAAGAGATGTAGAGGGTGTTCTACTACATGAGAGAGAGAGAGAGAGCGTGAGACAAGAGATGTAGAGGGTGTTCTACTACATGAGAGAGAGAGTGAGACAAGAGATGTAGAGGGTGTTCTACTACATGAGAGAGAGAGTGAGACAAGAGATGTAGAGGGTGTTCTACTACATGAGAGAGAGAGAGAGAGCGTGAGACAAGAGATGTAGAGGGTGTTCTACTACATGAGAGAGAGAGTGAGACAAGAGATGTAGAGGGTGTTCTACTACATGAGAGAGAGAGTGAGACAAGAGATGTAGAGGGTGTTCTACTACATGAGAGAGAGAGAGAGTGAGAAAAGAGATGTAGAGGGTGTTCTACTACATGAGAGAGAGAGAGAGAGTGAGACAAGAGAAGTAGAGGGTGTTCTACTACATGAGAGAGAGAGAGAGAGAGTGAGACAAGAGAAGTAGAGGGTGTTCTACTACATGAGAGAGAGAGAGAGTGAGACCAGAGATCTAGAGGGTGTTCTACTACATGAGAGAGAGAGAGAGAGAGTGAGACAAGAGAAGTAGAGGGTGTTCTACTACATGAGAGAGAGAGAGAGAGCGTGAGACAAGAGAAGTAGAGGGTGTTCTACTACATGAGAGAGAGAGAGAGTGAGACAAGAGATGTAGAGGGTGTTCTACTACATGAGAGAGAGAGTGAGACAAGAGATGTAGAGGGTGTTCTACTACATGAGAGAGAGAGAGAGAGAGTGAGACAAGAGATGTAGAGGGTGTTCTACTACATGAGAGAGAGAGAGAGAGTGAGACAAGAGAAGTAGAGGGTGTTCTACTACATGAGAGAGAGAGTGAGACAAGAGATGTAGAGGGTGTTCTACTACATGAGAGAGAGAGAGAGAGCGTGAGACAAGAGATGTAGAGGGTGTTCTACTACATGAGAGAGAGAGTGAGACAAGAGATGTAGAGGGTGTTCTACTACATGAGAGAGAGAGTGAGACAAGAGATGTAGAGGGTGTTCTACTACATGAGAGAGAGAGAGAGAGTGAGACAAGAGATGTAGAGGGTGTTCTACTACATGAGAGAGAGAGAGAGAGTGAGACAAGAGAAGTAGAGGGTGTTCTACTACATGAGAGAGAGAGTGAGCCAAGAGATGTAGAGGGTGTTCTACTACATGAGAGAGAGAGAGAGAGCGTGAGACAAGAGATGTAGAGGGTGTTCTACTACATGAGAGAGAGAGTGAGACAAGAGATGTAGAGGGTGTTCTACTACATGAGAGAGAGAGAGAGAGCGTGAGACAAGAGATGTAGAGGGTGTTCTACTACATGAGAGAGAGAGTGAGACAAGAGATGTAGAGGGTGTTCTACTACATGAGAGAGAGAGTGAGACAAGAGATGTAGAGGGTGTTCTACTACATGAGAGAGAGAGAGAGAGCGTGAGACAAGAGATGTAGAGGGTGTTCTACTACATGAGAGAGAGAGTGAGACAAGAGATGTAGAGGGTGTTCTACTACATGAGAGAGAGAGTGAGACAAGAGATGTAGAGGGTGTTCTACTACATGAGAGAGAGAGAGAGTGAGAAAAGAGATGTAGAGGGTGTTCTACTACATGAGAGAGAGAGAGAGAGTGAGACAAGAGAAGTAGAGGGTGTTCTACTACATGAGAGAGAGAGAGAGAGAGTGAGACAAGAGAAGTAGAGGGTGTTCTACTACATGAGAGAGAGAGAGAGTGAGACCAGAGATCTAGAGGGTGTTCTACTACATGAGAGAGAGAGAGAGAGAGTGAGACAAGAGAAGTAGAGGGTGTTCTACTACATGAGAGAGAGAGAGAGAGCGTGAGACAAGAGAAGTAGAGGGTGTTCTACTACATGAGAGAGAGAGAGAGTGAGACAAGAGATGTAGAGGGTGTTCTACTACATGAGAGAGAGAGTGAGACAAGAGATGTAGAGGGTGTTCTACTACATGAGAGAGAGAGAGAGAGAGTGAGACAAGAGATGTAGAGGGTGTTCTACTACATGAGAGAGAGAGAGAGAGTGAGACAAGAGAAGTAGAGGGTGTTCTACTACATGAGAGAGAGAGAGAGCGTGAGACAAGAGAAGTAGAGGGTGTTCTACTACATGAGAGAGAGAGAGAGAGAGTGAGACAAGAGAAGTAGAGGGTGTTCTACTACATGAGAGAGAGAGAGAGAGCGTGAGACAAGAGAAGTAGAGGGTGTTCTACTACATGAGAGAGAGAGAGAGAGAGTGAGACAAGAGATGTAGAGGGTGTTCTACTACATGAGAGAGAGAGTGAGACAAGAGAAGTAGAGGGTGTTCTACTACATGAGAGAGAGAGTGAGCCAAGAGATGTAGAGGGTGTTCTACTACATGAGAGAGAGAGAGAGAGCGTGAGACAAGAGATGTAGAGGGTGTTCTACTACATGAGAGAGAGAGTGAGACAAGAGATGTAGAGGGTGTTCTACTACATGAGAGAGAGAGAGAGAGAGTGAGACAAGAGATGTAGAGGGTGTTCTACTACATGAGAGAGAGAGAGAGAGAGTGAGACAAGAGAAGTAGAGGGTGTTCTACTACATGAGAGAGAGAGAGAGAGTGAGACAAGAGAAGTAGAGGGTGTTCTACTACATGAGAGAGAGAGAGAGAGCGTGAGACAAGAGAAGTAGAGGGTGTTCTACTACATGAGAGAGAGAGAGAGAGAGTGAGACAAGAGATGTAGAGGGTGTTCTACTACATGAGAGAGAGAGAGAGAGCGTGAGACAAGAGAAGTAGAGGGTGTTCTACTTCATGAGAGAGAGAGAGAGAGAGAGAGAGTGAGACAAGAGAAGTAGAGGGTGTTCTACTACATGAGAGAGAGAACGTGAGACAAGAGAAGTAGAAGGTGTTCTACTACATGAGAGAGAGAGCGTGAGACAAGAGAAGTAGAGGGTGTTCTACTACATGAGAGAGAGAGAGCGTGAGACAAGAGAAGTAGAAGGTGTTCTACTACATGAGAGAGAGATCGTGAGACAAGAGAAGTAGAAGGTGTTCTACTACATGAGAGAGAGAGCGTGAGACAAGAGAAGTAGAGGGTGTTCTACTACATGAGAGAGAGAGAGAGCGTGAGACAAGAGAAGTAGAAGGTGTTCTACTACATGAGAGAGAGAGAGCGTGAGACAAGAGAAGTAGAGGGTGTGCTACTACATGAGAGAGAGAGCGTGAGACAAGAGAAGTAGAGGGTGTTCTACTACATGAGTGAGAGAGAGATCGTGAGACAAGGGAAGTAGAAGGTGTTCTACTACATGAGAGAGAGAGAGAGCGTGAGACAAGAGAAGTAGAGGGTGTTCTACTACATGAGAGAGAGAGAGATCGTGAGACAAGGGAAGTAGTAGGTGTTCTACTACATGAGAGAGAGAGAGCGTGAGACAAGAGAAGTAGAAGGTGTTCTACTACATGAGAGAGAGAGAGAGCGTGAGACAAGAGAAGTAGAAGGTGTTCTACTACATGAGAGAGAGAGAGAGCGTGAGACAAGAGAAGTAGAGGGTGTTCTACTACATGAGAGAGAGAGAGAGAGCGTGAGACAAGAGAAGTAGAGGGTGTTCTACTACATGAGAGAGAGAGAGAGAGAGTGAGACAAGAGATGTAGAGGGTGTTCTACTACATGAGAGAGAGAGAGAGAGAGCGTGAGACAAGAGAAGTAGAGGGTGTTCTACTTCATGAGAGAGAGAGAGAGAGAGAGAGAGAGTGAGACAAGAGAAGTAGAGGGTGTTCTACTACATGAGAGAGAGAGAGAGAGAGAGTGAGACAAGAGATGTAGAGGGTGTTCTACTACATGAGAGAGAGAGAGAGAGCGTGAGACAAGAGAAGTAGAGGGTGTTCTACTTCATGAGAGAGAGAGAGAGAGAGAGAGAGTGAGACAAGAGAAGTAGAGGGTGTTCTACTACATGAGAGAGAGAACGTGAGACAAGAGAAGTAGAAGGTGTTCTACTACATGAGAGAGAGAGCGTGAGACAAGAGAAGTAGAGGGTGTTCTACTACATGAGAGAGAGAGAGCGTGAGACAAGAGAAGTAGAAGGTGTTCTACTACATGAGAGAGAGATCGTGAGACAAGAGAAGTAGAAGGTGTTCTACTACATGAGAGAGAGAGCGTGAGACAAGAGAAGTAGAGGGTGTTCTACTACATGAGAGAGAGAGAGAGCGTGAGACAAGAGAAGTAGAAGGTGTTCTACTACATGAGAGAGAGAGAGCGTGAGACAAGAGAAGTAGAGGGTGTGCTACTACATGAGAGAGAGAGCGTGAGACAAGAGAAGTAGAGGGTGTTCTACTACATGAGAGAGAGAGAGATCGTGAGACAAGGGAAGTAGAAGGTGTTCTACTACATGAGAGAGAGAGAGAGCGTGAGACAAGAGAAGTAGAGGGTGTTCTACTACATGAGAGAGAGAGAGATCGTGAGACAAGGGAAGTAGTAGGTGTTCTACTACATGAGAGAGAGAGAGCGTGAGACAAGAGAAGTAGAGGGTGTTCTACTACATGAGAGAGAGAGAGAGAGCGTGAGACAAGAGAAGTAGAAGGTGTTCTACTACATGAGAGAGAGAGAGAGCGTGAGACAAGAGAAGTAGAGGGTGTGCTACTACATGAGAGAGAGAGAGAGAGATCGTGAGACAAGAGAAGTAGAGGGTGTCCTACTACATGAGAGAGAGAGAGAGAGAGTGAGACAAGAGATGTAGAGGGTGTTCTACTACATGAGAGAGAGAGAGAGAGCGTGAGACAAGAGAAGTAGAGGGTGTTCTACTACATGAGAGAGAGAGAGAGAGAGAGAGAGAGTGAGACAAGAGAAGTAGAGGGTGTTCTACTACATGAGAGAGAGAACGTGAGACAAGAGAAGTAGAAGGTGTTCTACTACATGAGAGAGAGAGCGTGAGACAAGAGAAGTAGAGGGTGTTCTACTACATGAGAGAGAGAGAGCGTGAGACAAGAGAAGTAGAAGGTGTTCTACTACATGAGAGAGAGATCGTGAGACAAGAGAAGTAGAAGGTGTTCTACTACATGAGAGAGAGAGCGTGAGACAAGAGAAGTAGAGGGTGTTCTACTACATGAGAGAGAGAGAGCGTGAGACAAGAGAAGTAGAGGGTGTGCTACTACATGAGAGAGAGAGAGAGCGTGAGACAAGAGAAGTAGAAGGTGTTCTACTACATGAGAGAGAGAGCGTGAGACAAGAGAAGTAGAGGGTGTTCTACTACATGAGAGAGAGAGAGATCGTGAGACAAGGGAAGTAGTAGGTGTTCTACTACATGAGAGAGAGAGAGCGTGAGACAAGAGAAGTAGAGGGTGTTCTACTACATGAGAGAGAGAGAGAGCGTGAGACAAGAGAAGTAGAAGGTGTTCTACTACATGAGAGAGAGAGAGAGCGTGAGACAAGAGAAGTAGAGGGTGTGCTACTACATGAGAGAGAGAGAGAGAGATCGTGAGACAAGAGAAGTAGAGGGTGTCCTACTACATGAGAGAGAGAGAGAGAGAGAGAGAGACAAGAGAAGTAGAAGGTGTTTTACTACATGACATAGAGAGCTTGAGACAAGAGAAGTAGAAGGTGTCCTACTACATGACATAGAGAGCGTGGGGAAAATAATAAAGAGACTGGCGAGATGAGGATTGAGCTGACGCGGACTGCCAACAACATAAAGATATACGGTGTGATTTTCTAAGAACTATGCTCCACCGGGGGCGGGAAAGGTTTTGATTGATTTGATTTACATATATTCCCAGCAACAGTGGATTGTTGGAAGGCGGACCTATGATATGTTTGCGCATGAAGACAACAGTCAACTTACACTGCTCACACGCGTAGTAATCCTTGAGATCACAGCTGACGTCACTAAGGGTCAGATTAAAGTGGAGCATCATCTGCAAGCAGTCCTCGGACTGGGTACTGGAGATCTTCCACGGAATGATGTCACCATTTGACCACAGGAATTCTGCAGTCCTTGTGTCCCGCGTGCCTCCCAGCAGTATCCCGGTTGCAGAGTTTGTATTGAGGTTAATCTGTGTGGCCAGGTCTCTCAGAAACGATAGACGCAACTCAGTTCTGGGTTCTGCCAGGTTAAATGTACTTGCCACCCTGGTACAGCTTGCCTGCAAATACGAGAAGGGAATTGTCTGAAGTAAAGAGTACAAAAAAAGGCATGGGCCGCCGTCCATCGTAGATGATGATGGCATAATTAATTTTGCTAGCGGTATTTTTAGTAAGGATTAACTGCGCTACTTTTTGTCCTCACTCTCTCGTCTCGAACCGCCCGACATCAGTGGCAAGTCAAGGACGACTAAGAGATGCAGAGGACTCCGCATCAAGCATCCGTGAAAAAGGGCGGAGTCCGGAGTCAAACCCACACCACCTGATCTCGAGGCCGACGGCTTAACCACTTCGCCACGGAATCCCAAAGTAAAGAGTACACTTCCATTCTTATTCGCCTACTTTTTCTAGTTCTCTTGATAAAAGATGATGTTATGGAGATAAAAGATGATGTTACGGAGAGTTCTTCAAGGCCTCCAAACAGCTTTGTACGGTGGTTCGTCTCCGCGAGCCAGTGCCTAGTACGGAGTAGTCTAAACATATTACATATATGAAGGATATACCCGGATGTCTGTGCTGCCTTGTTGCAGGTACACAGGGATACTATGGCTAATTTAAATATGTGTAAGTGACCATTCAATCTTAACTAAACTTAACTTAACTTCTTTATACTTGTTTAGAAGACTCATCAGAGTCTAAATACAATCAGTTTCTTAGTGTGGTGTTTTTACCGATTTGTGAGTCCATCTTAATAGACTTAAACACTAGATCTAAGTAGACCCGCAGCCTGTTATTACTGCTCTTACAAACCATCTGGGGAAAGGTTATGCTCTGTTCTCAAGCGGAACAGGATTACTTGGTCCGGTAGATCAAGACAGTGATAGTTATCTCGTGTTTGGTGGACTTTCCTCGTGGCTTGGAGTAAAGGTTATCATAATCTAGACAAGTATGGGTCATCTACATCTTCTGGGCACACACGTCAACGAAACTTACGTTACGGTCAAAAGATCTTCGTCTGGAACAAAAAGCAACACAAAGGAAAACGATGAACAAATCCTGAATATAACAACGATCTCAGATGCAAGCGTCTGTCAGGTTCCATCTATGTATTTGTCCCCACTCGGAACCTGCCACATACATTCCCATGTTACTATAGTCTTTAATTTGATTATCATAACCACCACAGCTTCGCCTTATTATTTATGATTTATGTAGCATAGTTTGAAACATTGGTTTAAAGAATGCTAAAGGAGCAAGCCCAGCGTAATGGATGCCCAAATAAGGCACAGGGGATCTGCCTTTAGCAACGTTAATATTGGCCTGCGATGTTTTTACAATAATTTAGTTAGCTTTTTCCTATTATGAACAAGGCCCACAAGAAGGTGGGGGCCGGACAGGAATTAGTCTTACGGTGTAAACATCACAGGAACTAGTCCGACGGTGTAAACATCACAGGAACTAGTCCGACGATGTAAACATCACAGGAACTAGTTCGACGGTGTAAACATCACAGGAACTAGTCCGACGATGTAAACATCACAGGAACTAGTTCGACGGTGTAAACATCACAGGAACTAGTCCGACGATGTAAACATCACAGGAACTAGTCCGACGGTGTAAATATCACAGGAACTAGTCCGACGATGTAAACATCACAGGAACTAGTTCGACGGTGTAAACATCACAGGAACTAGTCCGACGATGTAAACATCACAGGAACTAGTTCGACGGTGTAAGCATCACAGGAACTAGTCCGACGATGTAAACATCACAGGAACTAGTTCGACGGTGTAAACATCACAGGAACTAGTCCGACGATGTAAACATCACAGGAACTAGTTCGACGGTGTAAACATCACAGGAATTAATCCGACAGTGTAAACATCACAGGAACTAGTCCGGCGGTGTAAACATCACAGGAAATCGTCCGACGGTTTTGTTTCCAATGCCCACAATGAGTTGGTTTACTCATTTGTTTGCGCTGAAAAGGACGTTAAGTGGCGGGTTGCGGTAGCTTTCGCCAGATAGTCCTGCTTACAGATGCCCTGGCCGTGGTTACAGCACTACAAAACCAGAAAAATACTGAACTTAATGATTTAAGAGCAGTACTCTGTCAACTATGCCAGCAGTCCGCACCAAAAAGAGTAGTGGTACAGTGGGTTCCATCCCACTGTAACATCCAAAAGCAACGAGGAGGCAGACAGACTGGCAAAAGAAGGTGCAAGACTACCACAACCAGATTCTAGTGTGACCTACGAAGAGTCCAGAAGGTTTATTAAGGCCAGATACATGGCCAAATGGGAAACAGAACATACTGGCTACACAAAAAATTATGCCTATTACCAGCTGAACAGAAGAGAGCAGGCCGTGGTCTTCAGACTCCGCACAGACCACAACAGACTGAGGTACCATCTATTCAATAAACTGAAGATAGGTGGCACTGACGAATGCGCCTGTGGTACAAGGAAAATTATCGCTGAACATTTGCTGCAAAATTGCCCGACATATGAGGATCAGAGAAAGCAGATGTGGCCATCACCAGTGCCAACACTAGACAAGCTCTATGGCAGTGTCGACAACCTCAGGATGACAGCTGCTTTCTTCGAACAAATTCAAGTTGACGTCTGACAGCGCACGAAGAAGAAGAAGAAGAAGAAGCAGTAGCTTTTCTCTCATCCCGAGCGTACTGATAAAGGTGGACCGGGGTCCTCCAGGCGGTTGTGCTATGATTGGTTTCATCTGTGTGGTACTCACTATAACGGGAATCACGTCGAATTCTCACCTCGTTAGCCAGGCTGCCATGAAAACAGCCCGTTTCCAGGGAGGGATACTAGGAAGCCGAGGTAAGGGTCTTGTCCAGTATATTTTGCCTGACCCTGACTAACATGTCTGATCAGTAAATTTTGGCTGACCAGACGTTAGTCTTCTTCGCCATCTGATGGGTGTAAATATCAAAGCTCTGATCACAAGAACGGGTGATGGTAATTTATTATGGGACAAAGTAATTGGGACAGTTACTCAATGGGAAATAAGTCCCCCAACGGAACAGTCACCCAATTGAACAGTCACACAACGGAGAAGTCACCCAATGGAACAGTCACCTAATGGAACAGTCACCCAATGGAAGTCACCCAACGGTACAGTCAGCAAATGAGGCATATTCACTCAATAGGGCACAGTAACTGATACACCACCGTAGAAGAAGACTACAGCATAGAAGAGAAAAGACTTCAGTCAAGTCAGTATAAACAAGAAGTGGAGAATCCGTGATCACCTATTCCGGATCCAACAACACACAAAGAAGAAGGAGAAGGCGCAAGATGGCCGTTGGATAGGCAAGATAAAGGACCACTCGGAAGTCTTTCCATTTGCCAGAGCCGATGTATTTATTTTTGCCAAGGAACGGTTTAATAGAACGCGACATTTCTCATCTGAGTACGCCCTAGGGTTTCATGTACACGTGCCAATTAACTGTCGATAACATCTAGATGAAACTGAGTTAGCCCTGGATCGATTTTCTGGACTTGGCCTGAAAGTGTTTTGAGACGACCTTTACATATTCATGTCAATCCCACCATTCCTTCTTCGTGTTTTGTCACGCGGACTTACGCACTAGTTGAGCAGAGTTTTGTCCTGTTTTAGCGATACACGCCTCGCTCAACCACATTCGTGATCTTGTTGGTTATCTGGATGACCTTGCTTCAAATGTCTCAGTGGTCTAGAGGTAAAAGTCTCCGCTTCGGGTGCTAGAAGTCGCGTGTTCGAATCAAGGTGGAGACCGGGATTTTTTTTCCCGTGGATCTTCTGGTAACATTCCCTTGATCTCTGGGTAGTGAGATCGGACTCCCGTGTTCAGTGTCGAGCACGTTAAATCCTTGTTAGTTGGAAATCGAAAAGAGTAGGCTTAACAGTTGTTGCCCGGACAAAATTAAAAATCTACCCAAGTTATTTGTACCTTTTCCCGGGTGGTTTGTTAAGAGCAGCTATAGATGGTGCCTAATTGGTTGCGGGTCTACTTAGCTCTAGTGTTTGAGTCTATTAAGATGGACTCGCACATCGGTTAAACCACCCTCCAAGAAACTGGCTGTATACAGACTCTGTAGAGTCTTTTAAACCAGTATAAAGATGTTAAGTTAAGTTAAATACATAGTGATTCTCATATATGTATAGGGGACCGTGATGCAATATAAGCTGACAGCAGCCAGCGTCTCATAGCTGGTAGATTGTATCAGGGTCAGCGAACCAGAGCTGACCAAAACTCTATCCCACCTCCAAGCGCCGGCCCTGGAAACAGGCTGCACTAGTTTAGTCTGGCGAAAAAATAGGGATCGCAGTGGGAAGGCAAACCAGGTACCCGCAAAACAGACAGATGAGAACGGCATGCGCAGCTATTCCAGCCTCGCTGTAAACTAAGACACAGTGTCACAACATCCGTTTCACGACGAACGCAGAAGAAGAAGAAGAAGTAGAAGAAGAAGGTCTTGTTTTATCTTGTCTTATCCGCATGTTCCATGAAGCGGCGTGGGGAGTCGTGGTTTTTTGTCCCAGGCCAGACTCGTCTCTGTAGTGGTCGCCATATAGAACATCCTGGATATTTCCATTTATCGACTAAATTCCGAAACACAAAGCAAATAACTGTAAATAAAACTGTTTATTCTATCCAGATGTTTTGTTCTTTGATCATTTTAAAATGATTTCTTTTGTTTGGACACCAGCATTGACGTCACTGTGGAAAGCAACAGCGGGTGATCTGGACAAGTCAAAGATTGGCCAAGATTTGACGTTTTGGCGTTCATAGCTTGATAGTGGTCCGTAGATCTCTCCAAACTTACACTAACCCACCGTTATGTCTGAGCTGACGGTCTGTGTGTAGGTGGTTTCATGTGAGGGAGCTATTCAGAGCTCAACTATGGAGGCAAACAAACTATCATGACACGCTAAAGGCGTTTTGATCTAGAGATATTAGCAGTTGAAGGTGACTTGCCTAAAGTTAGAAGGCTGCGTGGCCTAGGGATGAAACTCGCTCGGTTTTCACAATCCCAACGTTCCGGGTTCGATATCCACTTGTGTCCAGTTTGGCAGACACTGCTTTTTTTCTCGGGCGAATGCTCCTCCACGTACGGAAAGTAATGGCAACCTACAGTACAGCACACTTGCCAAGAAACATTTAACAGCCAAATAGGTGGCGGTTGTAAGAAGCTACGTTCTGTAAAAGAAAATGCGACTTACCGCATAAAGCCATTGATTTCGATAAGATGATTCACAAGTTCACGGTTTTGGTGGTCAGGGGGATAAAAAGCTTTGATTTAGGTGAGATTTACCTGCAAGGTTAGTACACAAAACATGACTAGCATTTACATGTTGTATGGTTCAGGGGGAGGTTCGTTGGGGGAGGGGAGGTAGAGGGGAGGGGATGGGCGTCACGAGTCACTGTACTGGGGGACGCCACTGAAGGGTATCGTATGTTTACTAACCTTTTTCGATTACATATTGAAACACTATGTTGTTGTTATTGTTATTGCTGGTAATTTTGTTGTTGTTGTTCCTATTGCTGTTGATGATGGTACTGTTGCTGCTGCTGCTGTTGTTGTTGCTGTTATTGCTGCTGACGATGTTGCTGTAGTTACTGTTGACGATGTTGCTGTAGTTGGTGTTGGTGTTGCTGCTGATGCTGTTGTTCTGGCGGCTTTTGTTCCTACCTTTCTTTAGGCTTGATGAATTTCTCTAGTCGCGCGCGTTGTAGCGACTTTTCTTCTTTCTTGGGGGTCACTCAAAAAAGGCCGACCTGGATCCTCTTCGCTGTAGTGCAATATAAGGCTTCCCAGTAGGCTCAGCACTACGTAGATCACAGTACCCTAACTGGTTGACCAGGCTGCTGCAATACAGCTTGTTGCAATGCGCACGTCATAGAGCCAGGTCTCGGTCAGCGTGTTGGACCTTACCTGACGCTAGACCTAACCTGACGCTATACCTTAATTGACGCTAGACCTTACATGACCTTAACCCAACCTGACGTTAGACCCCACCTGACGTTAGACCTAACTTGACCCTAGACCTTACCTGGCGCTAGACCTTACCTAACGCTAGCCCTCATCTGACGTTAGATCTAACTTGACCCTAGATCTTACCTGGCGCTAGACCTAACCTGACTCTAGACCTAATGTGACTCTAGACCTAACCTGACTCTAGACCTCACATCCAATTTAAACAACATTTAATGATAGCATTACCGTGTCTATCTTGTCTAGATTTGTTGGTTTCAGTTACAATAATATGGACAATTTATTTTGTTTCGATGCTGTATTAGCTATTGAAGTTGTGTTGTTTTTTATCGACAGGACCAAACTCAATAACTGTGCATACGTAGAACACAGACATATGTGGGCATGTAATGTTATAATACATTTATGTGTATCTAATGTGATACAAGTATGTGTATCTAATGTGATACAAGTATGTGTATCTAATGTGATACAAGTATGTGTATCTAATGTGATATAAGTATGTGTACCGAATGTGATACAAGTATGTGTGTCTAATGTGATACAAGTATGTGTATCTTCTTCTTCTTCTTCTTCTTCTTCTTCTTCTTCTTCGTACGCTGTTTACAGCGATATTTACGTTGCACTGTTTTATTTTGTTAAGCCTGTGGCTCAGTGCATCAGATTTCAACAGGCGTTTCTGTAGGGTTGCTCTCCTTAGCCTTTTGCTGTCCCCAGCCTAACTGCAAGGCAGCAGTTGTTTTTGGTCAGAGTTGTCTCTCTTAGGAAGTTGTCTTGCAGGACTATCGAGTCTTCCCTACTCGTGTCTAGAGGGTTTGGCAATGATGTGATGGACTATGTACTAGTTTGTACTATCCCGGCAGAGAGGCAGTCCAGTGTGACTTTGTCCCAGGATCGTCACGTCCTGCCAGAAACGTAGCATTTGCATGTGAGTGAGGTATCTCTTTGCTCCCTTTATTTTCTCGGCTCATCTGCAGTGATGGTACGCCTAGCATTCCCCGCCACCCGGGAGGTTGTCACAATAGGGCAGGAGGTGCAATGTCCGCTAGAATGCATCTCTTCTGCGTCCATTGGGATGACTGATAGCAGACAGAGGCAAAGAGCGAGGCAGGAGTGCATTTTACCAGGTGCATTTCTGCGGCTCGACCGGGCCGGGCTGAGACGCAAGCCCAAGCTATGTCGTAGCCTCCCATCACAGTGGTGCTGGGATTTAGGGCGGGATTCTGGCTTAGAGGCGTTCGGCAGTAGTCCCTCAGATGGTAGCTTATCAGCCAAGCACGTGGACCAAATGTCAGCGACCTGTGATTCCTCTCGAAAAAGTGCATTTAACCAGGGGACAAGCATGGTCATTGCACGGAGATGTTGTTCGCCTGGTGTGCGGACATATCTCATGGTCAAGGGTTGAGTCTCAGCAGTTCGCAGTGAGGTAGCTGATCTACTGCTTAGGGCACCCCGACCGAGAACTAAGTCTTCTACAAATGGTTTCATACCTCATCGCCGTATGGGGTGAATATCGAGCAGTTTCCCGCCCGCTTTGATCGGCGGACGGCAGAGACCTCATTCTGCAGCTCGACCGGGCGGGGCTGGAGCGGGAGCCCCAGGTCCCCACCATGTCGAAGCCTCCCTTTGCAATCGTGCTGAGCTTTTGGGCGGGATTTTGGCTTAGAGGCGTTCGGCCGTAATCCCCCACCTTGTAGCCTTGCGCCGTTGGCTTATCAGCCTAGTACGTGAACCAAATATCTGCGGCTCCTCTCGAGTTGAGCAGGATTACCGTAGCAACGCCCTGTCATTAGTAGGGTAAAACTGACCTGTCTTCCGAGGGTCTATTTCCAGCACCCGTTCAATATTAGACCGGACGTATCAATAGAGGGCTTTTTAGTTTGTCAATGAACAAAGTTTCTGGAACCTGCGATTTCTGCGGTGTTAAGACCAGATTACCATAGCAGGCGCTCTTTCATTAGGGGGTTAAGAGACTGTCCTGTCTTCCGTGGGTCTAATACCAGCACATGTTCACTATTTGACCCCACGAAGATGCTCTCGATTTGACAGTCATTCTACATTATTGGCGTGTTAAGTCAATTTAAGCCGCAGGCTCCACTCCTGATAGTGCTCTTCCGTCAATTCCTTTATCAAACACTAAATGCAGACCAACCGAGCCACAGAGGGCATAACCCCAGATTTCCGAGGGTCTAAATCCAGCACCCGTTCCATATTAGACCCAAAGGAAAGTGGTCTCGGCATGTCAGTCATTTCAGTGTTGGCCGTGTTGAGTCAAATTAAGCCGCAGGCTCCACTCCTGGTGGTGCCCTTCCGTCAATTCCTTTAAGTTTCAGCTTTGCAACCATACTTTCCCCGGAACCCAAACACTTTAGTTTCCCGGAAGCTGCCCGCAGAGTCATCGAAGCAACTCCTGTGGATCGCTAGTCGGCATCGTTTATGGTCAGAACTACGACGGTATCTGATCGTCTTCGCGCCTCTGACTTTCGTTCTTGATTAATGAAAACATTCTTGACAAATGCTTTCGCAATAGCTCGTCTTGCGGCGATCCAAGAATTTCACCTCTAACGCCGCAATACGAATGCTCCCGTTTGTCCCTGTTAATCATTACCTCCAGTTCCGAAAACCAACAAAATAGAACCGAGGTCCTATTCCATTATTCCATGCACCATTATTCAGGCAGCCGAGGCCTGCTTTGAACACTCTAATTTTTTCAAAGTAAACGCGCCGGCCACCCAGGACGCTCAGTAAAGAGCACCCGTGGGAGAGAGCCGGCAGACGGTAGGGCAGAAGACAACGGGCAGTGAATCGGCGCGAGCCCGACCGCCCGCCTGCGCCTGAGATCCAACTACGAGCTTTTTAACTGCAACAACTTTAATATTCGCTATTGGAGCTGGAATTACCGCGGCTGCTTGGACCAGACTTGCCCTCCAATAGATCCTCGTTAAAGGGTTTAAAGTGTACTCATTCCAATTACGGGGACTCGAAAGAGTCCCGTATTCTTATTTTTCGTCACTACCTCCCCGTGCCGAGAGTGGGTAAGTTGCGCGCCTGCTGCCTTCCTTGGATGTAGTAGCCGTTTCTCATGCTCCCTCTCCGGAATCGAACCCTGATTCCCCGTTACCCGTTATAAACAGGGTAGGCATGTCACGTACCATCGACATTTGATAGGGCAGACATTTGAAAGATGCGTCGCCGGCACATGAGGCCATGCGATCAGCACAAAGTTATCCAGAGTCACCAGTGGGGACGCCGCAACCCCGCGAGGGGAAACGACGATTGGTTTTGAACTAATAAAAGCGCTCTTTCCGCGAGGGTCGGAGCTTGGTAAGCATGCATTAGCTCTAGAATTTCCACAGTTATCCAAGTAGGATCGTGTCATCTAAGGAACCTAGACTGATTTAATGAGCCATTCGCGGTTTCCCAGTGAGACAGTGTGAACTTAGACATGCATGGCTTAATCTTTGAGACAAGCATATGACTACTGGCAGGATCAACCAGATATCTGTCGGAGACGTACGTACAGCACACACCGGTCGGCGGAGGAAGGGTGTGTAAAAATCCTCACTGGGACGGCCGCAGGGACCGACTGACGGGACGGATGGACGGTTGTTCCACCCGTCCCTCCGTCGACCTAGGACCGCCTGACAGCGGCCCCCTACACGCACCAGACGACCGACCGACCGGGCTCGCTCGAGGAGGGATGGCAGCGCTCTGTGCAGAACGGATCCCAACGACCTCGGCCTTCAGGCACGATTCCTGCTTTCCATTTGCCGGTCACAAGCTCTTTGCGAGAGTCTGACCACCAGCGAGACGAACTGTCGAACTCTGCTACAAGCCTTAGATAAATCACCACCGACTGACAACGTTTCTTGATACGGACCAGAGCAGCGCACCTCGGTGGAGGAGACGCCAAAAAAACCGCATCCCGAAAGCTCAACGGGGAAAGGCGGGCGAGCGTTTTCCGCAAGCCCGCGCTATCGCTCCGCCTGGCGGGACTGAGATCGCTTTACGAACACTGGTTGAAATTGAATCGCGGCGGCGAGACAACTACCCCAGATGACTCAACAATCAATAACTCGACAAACAATGACAGACAGTTCAATAATAATTCGACAATCATTGACTCGACAATCAATGACTCGACAGTCAATAACTCGACAATCAATGACGTAGCAATACACAGACTGCAGACATTGACAAGCAGGTGGGTGAGGAGGGAAGCCTTTGTACGTGGACATATCCAGAATGTGTGCAGTCAGCGGGCTAGTAGAGCCATCAGTAGCCATAGCCTTCGCCATTGCCTGAGATAGATTAAGAGCTATAGGTTTTCACGGACTGCAGTGATGTCTGTCCGATAATTGTATCATAATTTAACATATACAAAGATGGCGCCATAACTGGCTGCGAGTCTACATTTCTCTACTGTTTTGGATCATTATGGATGCCGCCAGACCACGGATTTGCCTGGAATTCACACTAGTCGACGACTTACACTTGTGTTCACGGAAACGTGGTGTTGTTTTCGGTCGGGACTTGTTATTTCGTTCTTTTTTTGTGATTTCTTCCATCCGTTTATCCTGGTCTGGACGCCGGCTGAATGGAACTACGCTTATACCTGTGTCGTATTTCACGGGTTAGTTCTGCCGGTTCAACTTCACGAATTTGGCGTGTGGAAATTTTAGATGCTACTATGATGAGCTGAATACAGCTGGGGAGAGATGCCAGACTCACTCACACGCTGAGTGTTGTCCATACGACCTCTTGTGGTTATCGAAAAGGCACGACAAACTGCGTTAGATGCCATCCCACCTTTCTACCCTGCGGGTTACATGTTTACGGAAAGGCTTCGGTGGTAACCCTGAGGCAAAATCTGCATCCTATGCTATCTCCAGTCGTCTCGATGAATGTCTTGCCACTGGCAAAAGGTAGCTTAGGCTCTGTGAGTGAGGTTGACAAAAGGCGCAGTTTCTTCCTCACTTTAATCCAAATCACCGCGCAAGTCACCCATTTCAGCGGACACAGCAAGAGATACGACTGTCCACACGGCTGAACAAAGAGAGTGGTCTTCATCACTTGTGATGGACAACTATTATAACATATTCATATTTACATAAATGTACAAATGGGAGATGAACATTGACCTGAATATATATACTGTTCTGCTTAAATCAGATATATACTATTATTTTCATATCTAACACGGAAAGGTGCAAGGCAGACGACAAAGAGGCCGTCCCAAAAAGAGATGGGAGGACAACATAAAAGAATGGACCAATCTCCGACCAGAAGAGGCACAGACAGCGGCCGCTGACAGAGAAGGATGGCGTGGCGCTGTGAGGATGTCTTCATGTATGCCCCAGCAAACTCACCGGTTAAGAGATGACCTGACCTGACTGTTCATAACAAATATATACTATTCTTTTTCATATCAAGTATATACTGTTATGTTTATATCAAATATATACTATTCTGTTCATATCATAGATGAAGATTGCGTATTGTCTCCCTCGCGTACAGAATTGATGACTACATTGGGATACTGTTCCATTACTAAAGAAGCATCAAAAGAAGGTTGTCCGTGGAGCTAGCAAAAATGTTGTCTAAAATTAATTGCTATAGAAATTTGAACTGTAAGACTGCATTCTAGTGCTAGAGTACAGACTTCCTATAAGGGGCCGAGTTGCAGTTGTCACCCTGTTTCAATTGAAGCCAAGAGGAGACAAGAAGTAGATGGACTGTTTCATTTGTATTGATCTTTTTGTTGTAAGGAAAATGTTAAAACAATGGACACATCGACTCTCCGCTCTTATCACAGTTTACCTTGGCTTCCAGGTAGGCCATAGTCGTGGTAGAGATAAAATAGCAGTATCCGTCAAAGTATCTGCCGCCTGTCCACAGACTGCAGGGATTTCCCATGATTCCTGGAATGGAATTGGTTATTAATAGTTTTAGAACTGATTTCACTGCATCCGGGCGCTGCCGTGTTTGATAAGTCTATTGCATTGCTAGATGAGACGATTTGATTTCTTTGTCTTTTCAGGTGAAACACACTGGTCAGACATTTTACTCAGGGTCAGGTGAAACATACTGATCAGACATTTTACTCAGGGTCAGGTGAAACATACTGATCAGACATTTTACTCAGGGTCAGGTGAAACATACTGATCAGACATTTTACTCAGGGTCAGGTGAAACATACTGATCAGACATTTTAGTCATGGTCAGACGAAACATACTGATCAGACATTTTAGTCAGTGTCATGTGAAACATACTGATCAGACATTTTAGTCAGTGTCATGTGAAACATACTGATCAGACATTTTAGTCAGTGTCCGGTAAAACATACTGACATTTCTCTTGCAGTTGACTTGCTGCATAATTCACGTCAACCGTCCGGACGAACCACACTACAACTACAGTTACTCTCAGGGAAGAAATCATGCTCAAGATGTCCAGTTAGCCAATTAAGCAGGACTCGGGCCATAATGGTTCTCACGATTGACAGCTGGGAGATACCACTGTGATTGTCATAGGATTGACGATTGCCCTTTTGATTGTACAATTGTGGTATCCTTCATCTCGTGTGGAAGTGTCTAGGCATTCCAGGAACAACGAGAGAGTTTAGTCAGTTCTTGGTGAGGCCCATGACCCTCTGCTTGATAAACCGCAGTCCGGGTGGAATCAGAGCCGAGAGCCTTGCCTCTGGACATCTAGCTGATAGCTTTCCTAACCTTACTAATGAATGTGGACCAGGGTCCTTCAGGCGGTTGTGCTATGCTTGGATTCATCTGTGTGTCGCTCACTACCTCGGGGATCACGTCGATCTATCATCTTGTTAGCCATGAAAACAACCAGTTTCCAGGAAGGGCTACGAGGAAGTCAAGGTGAGGGTCTTGGCCAGTGTGGTTTGCCTGACCCTAAAATGTCTGACCAGTATGTTGTGCCTGACCCTGACTAACATGTCTGACCAGTATGTTGTGCCTGACCCTGACTAACATGTCTGACCAGTATGTTGTGCCTGACCCTGACTAACATGTCTGACCAGTATGTTGTGCCTGACCCTGACTAACATGTCTGACCAGTATGTTTTGCCTGACTTTGACTAACATGTCTGATCAGTATGTTTTGCCTGACCCTGACTAACATGTCTGATCAGTATGTTTTGCCTGACCCTGACTAACATGTCTGACCAGTATGTTTTGCCTGACCCTGACTAACATGTCTGACCAGTATGTTTTGCCTGACCCTGACTAACATGTCTGACCAGTATGTTGTGCCTGACCATGACTAACATGTCTGACCAGTATGTTGTGCCTGACCCTGACTAACATGTCTGACCAGTATGTTTTGCCTGACTCTGACTAACATGTCTGATCAGTATGTTTTGCCTGACCCTGACTAACATGTCTGACCAGTATGTTTTGCCTGACCCTGACTATGTCTGACCAGTATGTTGTGCCTGACCCTAACATGTCTGACCAGTATGTTTTGCCTGACCCTGACTAACATGTCTGACCAGTATGTTTTGCCTGACCCTGACTAACATGTCTGCCCAGTATGTTTTGCCTGACCCTGACTAACATGTCTGACCAGTATGTTTTGCCTGACCCTGACTAACATGTCTGACCAGTATGTTTTACCTGACCCTGACTAACATGTCTTACCAGTATGTTTTGCCTGACCCTGACTAACATGTCTGATCAGTATGTTTTGCCTGACCCTGACTAACATGTCTGACCAGTATGTTGTGCCTGACCCTGACCAACATGTCTGACCAGTATGTTGTGCTTGACCAGACGTTAGTCTTCCTCCCCCGACGGAGAGATAAGCTAATAAAACGAATTCATTATTATTCACGACCCCCAAAAACAAATTATTCTACCACTATCTCTGTTTCTACCACTTTGTTGAATTGCTGGAAATTAAGTATAAAACATACAAACAAAATATGTACTCACTCACCTGAACACACAAACAAGAATACACTAATATATTGCGCCGCCATAACGCCAGACGATTGGTTCAACTGCTCGGCACGTCATCTGTGCTGTAAGCTCTGAATGCTGTAAGCCTTCTCGTGCATATAATGCTATTCCTTACAATCTTTTGTGTGTGTGTGTGTGTGTGTGTTTTGTTAATCTAAACAAACTGAAATAGGCGGATGGGATCAAGATGCTGAGCAGGGCATGAGATACAGCGGTCAGCGAGCCATAGCTGACTGTTAGCGTCAGGGAAGCGAACCAGATCTGCCACGCGGTGACCCTGGATAACAGGCTGCAATAGAGCAGACCAGCTGAAGAGAAGTGATCGAAGAGGGAAGGCTAAACAGTACCCACAAATACCAGCTGAAGTTGGATTTGTCGGACAGAAAGGTGCAAATATCGCAGTCAAACTGTAAACTACGACACAACGTATTCCGTTCTCCGGACTACATCCTGCTACTAGCAAAGCCCTTTTCAGGGTTTGGTAGCGGGACTTCAATAACGAAGATGAAGAATTAGAAGAACACCAACAAGAGGAATAATAATAATAAGAAAATGAGATGTGAGGATGCCCTTTTATACCAAAAGACGTTAAAAAATTGATTTGTGTTATAGAGCTGGCTGCATATTTTACCGAGTCGTGGAGATGAAGAGAAGCGTCTGGTCAGACAAGATATACTTCTTCTTCCTCTTCTTCTTCTTCTTCTTCTGCGTTCGTTTTCAATCTCCCGCTACCAAACCCTGAACAGTGTTTTGTAAGTAGCAAGCTGTAGTCCAGAGTACGGAATGCGTTGTGTCGCTAGTTTACAGCTTGACAGCGATATTTGCACCTTTCGGTCGGATACATCCGTCTTCGGTGGGGCAAAATATACAGTCAGGATCAGGCAAAATATACAGTCAGGATCAGGCAAAATATACAGTCAGGATCAGGCAAAATATACAGTCAGAGTCAGGCAAAATATACAGTCAGAGTCAGGCAAAATATACAGTCAGGATCAGGCAAAATATACAGTCAGGGTCAGGCAAAATATACAGTCAGGATCAGGCAAAATATACAGTCAGGATCAGGCAAAATATAGTCAGAGTCAGGCAAAATACTGGTCAAGACCCTCACCTCAATTTCCTAGTACCCCTCCCTGGAAACGGCCTGTGTTCACGGCAGCCTGGCTAACGAGGTGAGGGATCGACGTGATCCCCGTAGTAGTGAGTGACACACACAGATGAAGCCAAGCATAGCATAACCGCCTGGAGGACCCCGGTCCACCTTTATCAGCACGCTCGGGATGTGAGGAAAGCCACTGCAACCCGCCACTGAACAACCTTTTCAGGGCGCACAAAAGAGTAACCTACTCATTTGGGCATTCACAAACAACAAACAACAACAAAGTCGAATATTTCATGAACTTTCAGTGAAACAATCCTGCGGAAGACGGATGTGTCGGACCGAAAGGTGCAAACATCGCAGTCAACCTGTAAACTGGGGGCACAACGCATTCTCCGGACTACACCCTGCTACTTGCAAAGTCCTGTCCGGGGCTTGGTGGGCGGAGATTGAGAACGAACGCAGAAGAAGAAGAAGAGGAAGAAGAAGAAGAAGAAGAGAAAGAAGAGGAAAAGAAGAAGAAGAAGAAGAAGTGAAACAATGACCTTGGTTCTGTAGACAAAAAGATCTCTGAGCCAGTCGTCAAGGTCACAGACAACAAGACATGGCTGACAATGCTTGCAAATATTCACGTAGAAACATGTCACAAATCGGAACTCTACATTCTTTCACAGCTCTAGTAATGGTGAAGAGATGTGCTGCGCCTGGTGCTGTCATAGCCAGGAGCAGAATTGAGAGGTAACATTAGTTCCATAGCAGTAACTGTCGTATGGGTTGAAGTGTTAAACATTTAATTGGATTAGCCTCGGCTTTTTGTAAGGTTATCTCCCTTTCTGGATGTGTCTTTTTTTTACCCCCTTAACACTAAGCCAGGTACTTAATCATAGCTGGGTCGACTGCAGCGTGTCGATTAAGGACTTTGATGTTCAGACATTCGGCAATGAGCTTTCTGTTCTACAGAGATGTCAGCAAGAAAAAAGGAACAACATACCCTCTTATAGCTGAAGTCCAGATTCTCATCTGCTCGAGAAATGCGGTGAGTCTGGTATCTTTCAACCAGAACGATCTGGTTAGATGGAGCCGGTAAACCATACGAGAAACTTGTTTAAGAGAAGTAAATACGGCTTGGCATACTTAGTGAGGTGATAAAGTGGTTTGACATACTTAGTGAGGTCACCACATGGATAGACAGACTTAGTGAGGTCACCACATGGATTTACAGACTTAGTGAGGTCACCACATGCATTGACAGATTTAGTGAGGTCACCACATGGATTGACAGACTTAGTGAGGTCATCACATGGATTGACAGACTTAGCGAGGTCACCACATGGATAGACAGACTTAGTGAGGTCACCACATGGATTGACAGACTTAGTGAGGTCACCACATGGATTGACAGACTTAGTGAGGTCACCACATGGATTGACAGACTTAGTGAGGTCACCACATGGATTGACAGACTTAGCGAGGTCACCACATGGATAGACTGACTTAGTGAGGTCACCACATGGATTGACAGACTTAGTGAGGTCACCACATGGATTGACAGACTTAGTGAGGTCATCAAGTGGATTGACAGACTTAGCGAGGTCACCACATGGATTGACAGACTTAGTGAGGTCACCACATGGATAGACAGACTTAGTGAGGTCACCACATGGTTTGACAAACTCAGTGAGGTCACCACATGGATTGACAGACTTAGTGAGGTCACCACATGGATTGACAGACTTAGTGAGGTCATCAAGTGGATTGACAGACTTAGCGAGGTCACCACATGGATTGACAGACTTAGTGAGGTCACCACATGGATAGACAGACTTAGTGAGGTCACCACATGGTTTGACAAACTCAGTGAGGTCATCAAGTAGTTTGACAGACTTAGTGAGGTCATCAAGTGGTTTGACAGACTTAGTGAGGTCATCAAGTGGATTGACAGACTTAGCGAGGTCACCACATGGATTGACAGACTTAGTGAGGTCATCAAGTGGTTTGACAAACTCAGTGAGGTCATCAAGTGGTTTGACAGACTTAGTGAGGTCATCAAGTGGTTTGACAGACTTAGTGAGGTCACCACATGGTTTGACAGACTTAGTGAGGTCATCAAGTGGGTTGACACACTTAGTGAGGTCATCAAAGGGTTTGACAGACTTAGTGAGGTCATCAGGTGGTTTGATAGACTTAGTGAGGTCATAAAGTGGATTGACAGACTAAGTGAGGTTATCAAGTGGTTTGACAGACTAAGTGAGGTTATCAAGTGGTTTGACAGACTAAGTGAGGTTATCAAGTGGATTGACAGACTAAGTGAGGTCATAAAGTGGATTGATAGACTTAGTGAGATCACCAAATGGTTTGACAGTCTGATCCTGGTTTGTGTTTCAGTGTCAGGTAACATCTGAACAGTGCCTTGCTTGGTGTTCGCTTCGTTTAAGGTGGAACTGGCTGCCTGACATATTCCGTCAATCCATCTTTTGCGGGGTCGGCTTCAAGCTCTGGTACCAAAGTGTTAGAGCTATCTGTGTGCCGCTGCCGTGTTCCTGTCGTGATATGTGGCCCAACCACTGAATTTGCTGTTTTCTAATGAAGTCTAGCACTGTCTTAGAGCCAATCTGTTTCCTGATCTCATCTTTTCTAATTCTGTCCAATCTTGTCACATTTAGCATTCGGCTCACACATTATGTCCCTCTTGTCACATTTAGCATTCGGCTCACACATTATGTCCCTCTTGTCACATTTAGCATTCGGCTCACACATTCTGTCCCTCTTGTCACATTTAGCATTCGGTTCACACATTCTGTCCCTCTTGTCACATTTAGCATTCGGCTCACACATTCTGTCCCTCTTGTCACATTTAGCATTCGGCTCACACATTATGTCCCTCTTGTCACATTTAGCATTCGGCTCACACATTATGTCCCTCTTGTCACATTTAGCATTCGGCTCACACATTATGTCCCTCTTGTCACATTTAGCATTCGGCTCACACATTATGTCCCTCTTGTCACATTTAGCATTCGGCTCACACATTATGTCCCTCTTGTCACATTTAGCATTCAGCTCACACATTATGTCCCTCTTGTCACATTTAGCATTCGGCTCAGGTATTTCATTTCTGTTTTTCTATTTTTCTCATTCCCGTTGCTGTAAGTGTACATGTTTGACACTGGTAGCATAGTGTAGGCATGAACATTGTGTTGAACAGGGCTAATTTTGTGCCAATCTTGACGTGCTTATTCTTCAGTATTGTTGACATTTGGACTTGGTGAGACCTTGGAGGCTTACAAATCCATAAAGAATACAGTACAGAGACTCGTAAGGAAATGTGCAAAGAACTACTGGGCTTCAACTGTGTAAGTCCACACAGTCGGCAGTGGATACTGGTAACATCAGGGCATTGTACGAGGGGTACGAGGGCATAAAGGAAGCATTTGGACTTCACAAAAGTGTACAGCCCCTCTGAAATCTGCGCCAGGTGAGATTATTCTGGACAGGGATATGCAAATTAAGAGATTTTCCGAACACTACCCAGTCTTGTACACCTGTAATAAAGTAGTGGCGAACTTTGTTCTCAACGAAATTGAGGTTCTTCAGATATTGCAAGAACTTGACGATAAATCGAGCACACAAGATTTGGAAAAAACTAGTCAGGTCACCAAACAGTTTGACAAACTTAGTGAGGTCATCAAGGGGTTTGACTGATTTTGTGAGGTCACAAACAGTTTGACAGACTTAATGAGATCACCAAATAGTACAAACAGTCTAGGGAAGAAGACTCTCTAACTCATGCCATTGCACACGCTACCGTTCATACAGACCAAAGACCAGTTGAGTGTAGGGCAGTCTTCTATATTTGAAAGAATGTTCTAGGAACAATAACTTCAATATGATAAAAGAACAAAAGAATGTTCTAGAAAAATGCCTTAAATATGATACAGGAACAAAACTGAATAACCTGTTTTACCGAGCATCGGGTGATTAGAAGAAGATGAAGAAGGCTGAATAAATTAAAGATGCCAATGATGAAAAAAAATGGAGGAAAGAAAAAAGAAGGTTAGGGAAAAAAACTGAATTGGGAATGTATGTACATTATAATCCATTCATTCGCTCACAGACATCTTCACTGTTACCATGACAACAGTAACAAAAGCAATGGAAGTACAAGTGGGGGTAGGGGAAGGAGAGGTAATTGGCTTTTCATAGTATATGCCAGATTGTCTTGCAATTTAAATGTGATATAGACTTCATTGATTTCAAGACGATATTGGTCAATTTATTTTACAAAATTCTATATTCTCCATATAGGGCCAGCAAGGAGCCGGTGTCAGGGTACCATAAAGGACTTGAACAGTAAATATAATCTGCAAGCAACAAAGATTCAAACTCCTTTCAGCGAGTTGGCTTGTTTAAAGACGATATCTCAAATCTTGAACACTTAAATGTCGAGGTGGTAAAATGGACAGATGGATGTGGCATCTAGCAGAATGGTTAGTAGAGGGGTTGTCGGTGCGTGTTTCTGTCAACAAATGATGTCAGTTAATAATCAATTATTATCCGACGTTATGAAGTTCATTTTAACAAAAACATTCTGACATGCCTTGCCAGGTTCTTCGTGAGTGTCAGCATTTCGAGCCATTTAGAATTAAGACGTGTGCGATATGGGTGTCTTCTGTTTCCGTTTCTCTCTCTGCTCGTTATTAACTGGACTGAGACAGATCACTTCATCCAATGGAAATCGCATGTGATGAGGCATCTTTATGATCGGAGATTTGCAGATGGAGTGGTTCGCCTGCCCAATTTCCGTGATCAGCTACATACTAAAATTGAAAAATAGGAGTACAAAGACACGCGACAAAACTGATATGGGGATTCGAGAATTACAGTTATGAAGAAAGACTCAGAAAAACTGGCCTAGTGGCTAGAACAAAAGAAGAATTCGAGGGGACAATATAGGTTTATAAGATAATAAAAGAAAAGGATAAATTAGACTATAATACGTTTGTTGCCAATTGGAGGCAGCGGTAGTTAGTGCATTGGCTTCCCAGACAGGCGATCAGGGTTCAATTCCAAGTTGGTGCGGTATTTTTTTTTCTTATCTGATCGCAAATCGACCCCTGCGATCGACCCAGCGACAGAAATTGGGTGCCCGAAAAATCTGGGAAGTAAAGGCGACCGGTGTGATGCTGACCAAATCATCCACTAAGTGCCGTGGATTACAAAATAATATGGCCCCAACACCATGGCGTGACGGGATCTTTTACTTTGTTTTATGTTTTTTAAATACAGCCGCCTACAAGAGGGCACAGCTACAAGTTAATTAATGAAACGTTCAGATTAGACACTAGGAAATAATTTTTTAGTCAGAGTGGTGAATGTGTTGCCACAGAAAATAGTGGAGGCAGTGTCAATTAATGCATTCAAGAATAGATTGGAAGCGCATCAGTAGTTTTAGATCGTGAATGTACAAGAAACTGCCTGTATACAGATTCTGCAGGGACTTCTAAGCCCGTATCAAGACGTTAAGTTGAGTACTTCCTGTGATATTCAGTCAAATGAGTTCTACAAAAACATTGTGGAAAGACATACAGGATGAAATTGAATGCTCCTAGCGTCAACCCGATTGTGTTGGGAAACGCACCCTTATCGGATGTGGGCTGCTTGGCTAATTATATAAATACACTTGGTGGTACTGATAATGATATCACATGACATGTACATAAAGCTCGAGGCGCTGTCATGACAACGGGAAACTTTTGAAAATCAAAGGAAATTAGGTCCCCAACGAAATGACCCATTTTCCACTCCCAATTAAAAATCTAACCCCAAAAACATACCCCAGTAATAGACATTAAAAAACACTAGTACAAGATGTAAAAAAAAAGGAATAATAGACGTAAAAACACAAGAACAAGACATAACAAACACGAGTAATAGACGTAAAAGAACAAGATCAGAACAGAAATTTTAACACCGGTAATAGACGTAAAACAACACAAAAAATAGATGTTAAAAAAACTCTCAATAATAGACGTAAAGCAACACCAGCACAATACGTAAAAAAAAAACACCAGCACAAAATGTTAAAAAAAACACACCAGTAATAAATGTAAAAAAAACACCTGCATTAGACACACAAAAAACCACCACGTGTGCTATTTGTAGTGAATTTATTGACACGTTCAGTTTTAAAAGGGTAGATCTAATATGGAACATAATTACAGAATAGCAGAGAACAATATTAGAAAGATAGATAAAGAAAGAAAGGGACCTAGGGGTTATAATAGATCATACAGGAAAGGTGAATGAGTAAGTCCAGGTAGACACTGAAAAAGACAAATGCAATGTTAGGTATGATAAAAAGAAATATTAAGCATAGGAGCAAGGAAGTGATAGTCAAACTGTATAAAGCTTTAGTTAGACCTAGATTGGAGTACTGTGTTCAGGTGTGGAATCCTTATCGTAGAGGGGATATAAACATGCTTGAAAGAATACAAAAAAGAGCGACAAAGCTGATAGTCGGATTCCAGAATTACAGTTATGAGGAAAGACTCCGAAAAACCGACCCACGGTGTCTAGAGGAGAGAAGAATTAATGGTGACAATACAGGTTGATAAGATGATCAGAGGAATGGATAAATTAGACTATAACAAGTTTTTTTAAAATACAGCCACCCACAAGAACAAGAGGGCATAGCTACAAATTAACTAAAGAGAGTGGTGAATGCTTGGAATGCATTGCCCCAGGAGGTAGTGGAGGCAGGGACAGTTAATGCATTTAAGAATAAATTGGATGCGCATAGCTTTTAGAGCAAGGTGATGTAAATGAAACTGGTTGTATACAGACTCTGCAGAGCCTTCTAAACCAGTATAAAGACATTACGTTAAGTTAAAAGGTTTCAATGTGGTCCTACACGAGAAGCACTGCATAGTTATGTGATTAGCAGCACGGTTCACAGCTCAGATTATTTGTATTTGTTAAATTGACCCTAATTTAACGAGAATGACTCTGGTCTATGCTAAACTGAGCAAACTTGCCATAAAAAGGTTTACAATGATTTGTACGAGGGGGTTTCAAATAAAAACCTGAAATATTTAATTTTGGTAAATTTATTCTGAAAAAGTGAAACACCGCTTTATCATTTTTTCATGTAGTCACCATTGTGTTCGATATAAAGTGTATGGATTCCTGTATAAAAATATGATCTTCATCGTGTGTATGACCACTCATGCACCACTGGCTGGACTTCTTCATCAGACCTGAAAGTCTTTCCTCCCAGTGCCTCTTTTAATCATCCAAACACGTGGGAATCACTTGCGGCTGGGTCTGGTGACTACGGCGGATGTGGCAGACACTGAAAGTGGAGGTCCTCGATAGTTGCAGCTCTTGCATGGGCAGCATAGAGGTCAAGCATTGTCATGTTGCAAAATAACACTCAGAAGTCCACATCATTTGGATTTGATTGCAGATTGAAAATGATTTCTGAGAAGATCTATATATGTGGTACTGGTGACATGTAGAGCTCTAAAATAATGCCTCGTTCATTCCAAAAAGAGAGTCAGCATAACCTTCTATGCAGATTTCTGCGTGTGAAACTTCTTTGGTTTCGGTAAGGAGGGATGGCGTCATTCCTGGCTCGCTTTCTTTATTTCAGGTTCGTGGTAGTGAACCCAGGTTCTATCTCCAGTGACAATTCTTGCTAGGAAATCATCACCTTCTGCTTCGAAACGCCGCAAAAGTACCTGACAGGCCTCAATGCGTCGTCGTTTCAATTCTGGAGTAAGCTAGCTGTAGTGCCCACCTTGGCTGATGTCCAGACGTGCGGCAATTTCATTCACAGTCACTCAAAAATTGTCCTTTATGAAGCAGTCAATGGCTGTAATCGACTCTGGGGTCACTACTCTGTGAGACTGACCCGGTCATAAACAGTCTGTCACAGAACTCACGCCATTTGGAGCTTCCTACTCCACTCATACACTTGCTGTAGTGAAAGGCATGCATCACCGTACTGGACCTTCAATCACTAACAAATCTCTATAGGTTTAACCCCTTTGCTATTCAAAAACGGATAACGGATCACTGCTTCTCTTTGGTGCATGTCAATGGTAGGGCGAACATCTTTTAACTGCAATTATGACACATAGCATGTGCAGGATACTCTTGACATCCTTAGCAACTATATTAACATGTTGCAATACAAAGGCATGGATTTTCTAATATCTATCCCACTTCTAATGTTTTCATTTGAAGCCCCTTCATATATTTACATAATTTCAATATAATTTTCTTCTTCTTCATTAGAATATAGATATTTTGTGATGTTGTGTCGTTTATGATGAGGCGGAGATATCTGCGTCTTTCGACCCAACACATCCTTCAACACTGAAAATTGTTTGTGTCAGGGGTTGCCGTCCCTTTTCTATCTCTGTTGCAACTTGTTTCCCGGCCCACTTAGAGGCAAAATAGGGTTTTGTGCAGCTGTGGTTCACTCACCCTGATACAAGCAGTCAGTTATAAGCCGCTGATTGTTATCCGCTCGTCCACTACATCTTCAGCCCCCAATATAATCGAACTGCGTAATGTTTATTTGATAAACAAAGTCAAGACAACAATCATAACGATG
The DNA here is from genome assembly GCA_036924085.1 of Ariolimax columbianus. Lineage (NCBI taxonomy): Eukaryota > Metazoa > Mollusca > Gastropoda > Stylommatophora > Arionidae > Ariolimax > Ariolimax columbianus. The sequence goes on from JAVGWX010000014.1 coordinate 56,108,249, forward strand.
TATATTATAATCAGTCAGTGGCTGGTGTGGGCTAGTGGTTAAGAGACACAGCTCAAAATCTGAAGGTGCTGGGTTTGCGTTCGTTCCCCATCACAGCACCAGCCGTTACCCCGGGGAAGCAAACCCTTAGAAAATGCAAGAGGAAGCAGACCCTTACATAAAATACATGCTGACGTCGGATGCACTGGGCCGACAAGCGCAAAATAAAAACATAGTACAACGCACACCTCCTTGGGGAATAGAAAAATAAGGTGAACGCACACACACAGCCAAGAAAATTTGCAGTCTAAAAATAGACACACCATTCCACAGAAAAGAAAAATAAATTAACAAGCAATCCTAAATTTAACCATGGACCTCCAGGAGATGAACTTGCCATGCTGCCTGAAAGACACGAGTTAAGGGGAGCAGCCAACATGTCGAGAAGTTGCCATTTTTTTTCCACTAACAATTTAGTCAATTCAATTTCACAGATTAGATTTCATCTGGATAGTTGAAGTAACAAATTCAAAATAGTTGACCAAATCATCATACAGTCCTTCATTTCTTTTGTCTTTCTTGCCATCTAAAACTAGAAGACAATCGGTTTCATCGAAAATGATTTTAGCAAGAAGTATACAATAGTTAGCAGTGAATCCCCAAATTTTTGCTGTCACGTTTCCATTGGAGAAGATTACGGATCTAGTTATAACAGGCTTCCCTTGATAATCCAATCTATGAAATGAAACCTTCTCCTCCATTACGAAGTCTTTCAGTGGCATGTAAAAAGCAAATTCCACCTCCATGGGGTTGACAGAGGGTACAAAGTCATTCGGTATTAAGCCGACTACTGGGTAAACAATTGTGTTAGGTAAGGTTATGCCTCTTGTCAAAATGCCCAGAACCTGGACACTATCATGTGGCAGCCCAATCTCTTCCTTTGCCTCTCGTAAGGCAGTCTCAACATCTGAGGAGTCTATCTCATCTCGAATTCCCCCAGGAAATACAATCGCTGATGGATGATAACGTAAATGTTTAGTACGTTTAGTTAGCAAAATTAAAACTTCTCCATTGCATACAGTTATTGGCAACAAAACAGCTGCCCTTCTGAAGTTTTCATTGGTCTCTGGGTAAGGTCCCAAGTTTCTGATGTCATTTGCTGCTACTTTCTTGATAATGTTAGAGACAAGAGCCCCATGGTCTACATTAGTTGACGCCATTTTAATTTGCTTACTCTTCAACCTGCACGGCCAGTATGAGCTGCATCTGAAACGAAGAAAGCAACTCAATTTATAAGATGACAACTCAAATTATAGGACACATGGGGGACGATGTGGGCTGGTGGTTAAGTGACATGGCTCACAAGCCGAAGGTGTTGGGTTCACTCCCCAATTACAGCACCGGCCGTTACCCTGGGAAAGCAAACCCTTAAAAAATGTAGGAGGAAGTAGACCCTTAAATAAAATGCATGCCAAACTTAGATGCTGGTCCGACAGGTGCAAAATAAAAACATAGTGCAACGCACACCGCCTTCGGGAATAGAGAAATAAGGCGAACAAACAGAAACAAAAATAGCACATATGATACGAACAATAAGAACAGCAGCCGCATGGTTACGAGAAATTAAAGTAATGAAAAAAATGTTTACAAGTAATTGCATATAGTATGAAAATGTAGGTATAGTATGCAAATAGATGTACTATATGAGAATATATATAATTAATTTATGTCCACTTTCATTTCAGCTGGAGCATGGCAATACCACTACAGCCGCCAGGAAGCCTGCTTCTAAAGCCTGATGTGCTCTTGGAGAGGTGGTTGCTGCACTACTTTGACATAATGAGATTGCCAGTGTTAGACCTATAGCTGAGAAGTAAGGTGCAAGCCTTTCAATAAATAAACAAAAGAGTGAATCGATGGGTGCTCATATCCCACATTTCAAGCAACCCCAAGTGAGGTGAGATCTGTGACTAGTCATATTGGGGATGAATGATTAAACTCTGAGGTCCCATGTACACTTGGTGCATGTAAAAGAACCACTGGCAGTTGAATATTGAGAAGATCAGGCTGTTAGCCACTGTCCAGGCAAAGTTTCTGAAAGTTAACTACAAGCCTACTACTAGTAGGTGACCTGTCCATTATTCAAAGACACAACAGACCAGTTACCTGCTCAGGTGCAATCAATTACAAGAAAAAACACCACCAGAAGTAGAAGAGGAGCGAAAAGAGATGAGGGATGTAAGCAACTTATTAAAATGGCAACACTGTGTTACAATGTTGTTGTTGTTTCGAATGCCCACAGTGAGTAGGTTTACTATTTTGTGCGCCCTGAAAAGGACGTTAAGTGACGGGTTGCAGTTTTCCTCACATCTCAAGTGTGCTGATGAAGATGGACCAGGGTCCTCCTCCAGGCGGTTGTGCTATGCTTGGCTTCATCTATGTGTCACTCATTACTACGTGATCATGTCGATCTCTCAACCGGTTAGCCAGGCTGCCATGAAAACAGCCCATTTCCAGCGAGGGCTACTAGGAAGCCGAGGTGAGGGTCTTGGGCAGTATGTTTTGCCTGACTAACTTTACATGTGAATGTCTGATGAGTATATTTTGCCTGACAAGACGTTAGTCTTCCTCCCCAAAGCAGGAGCTAGACGTGGACCGTTACTGTGAATTGATTATACCAGATACCTTGATTCAGATTAGATTTGCAATACTTCATACGTCCATCCTAATCCTTCTTCAGTGTACGCCCCACAATTTGAAGAAGTAAGACGAGCCACTACAAACACGTAACCTGAAAAAATTTTCAAGAGAAGTATCAAAAACAAATACATTTCTTACCTATTGTAGAACAGTTAAATACAATTGAGAACAGAGCTGAGGAGCTGGGACAGCAGGTGTATCTGATGCCTAGTAGTACTAGCAGTAGTGATGGTGACTACTGTTGTTACTTCTCTACTGTTTCTACTGCACTCTGTACACTCACTACTGTACAGTGTACAGTTCTGTTGTTCTTGGCATGATGGGCCAGCACAGATTGGACACACCAACAACAATAAGGTACACCACTGTGCCTGTTGCTTTGGTTCAAAGTTCGCCTTATTTCATATCAAGTTTAAGTAGGCCCTAATTCTGGCCATGGTGCTCTAACAGTATCATAACAGGTAGAGAGTAACCCGTTACAATTACTGCCATGATACCGATGGGGCGACGATCACGTGTCCAAGCTTAATGGCTGTGTATACGTATAAAGAAATCTTGCATTGAGAGCATAGTCTTCTTCGTCCTGTTAATGACATTTGTGACACTTGACTTAACGTTTTAATGCTGGTTTAGAAGATTCATCAGAGTCTGTATATAACCAGTTACATTTGCATTACCCTGCTCTAAACAAAAGTGTGAAAGATGGATAACTAGATTTGTAGTTAAACGTAGAAGAGCTAAAAATAAAAGATGGAAAAATATATAGAGGTAGGTAAATCAGAAGTAACATTAAATATATTTTGACAAGCAGAACATAGCTCAGAAAGTGAATAAAACAACAAAAATACTTCGAAAAAAACTTGCTCAGATGATCAAGGGTGATAGTAAAAGCTTCTTTTTTATGTTAGAAATAAACAAAGAACGAAAGACAAAGTATGCTCTCTTATAGACAGGAAAAATAATAAGTGAGAATAGGGAGGCAGCTAATCTACTCAATCAGTACTTTGGCATAATTTACACAAAAGAGTACTGCTCCAAGATACCAGAGCCTATAGATATTTTCAAAGAGACATGGATACACCGGAATTAAGATCAATCTTTATTGCAGAGGAAATGGTTTTTAATAATTGGAGGGGTTGAAAATGGATAAATGTTCAGGTCAAGATGGTATTCTTCCAAAATTGCTGTTTGAAATTAGAAATCAACTAGCAAAACCATTGGCTATATTATATTCTCAATCACTTGCAAAAGAGATTGTTTCACTGGAATAGAAAGGTGCAGGAGTGATCCACTTATTCGAAAAGGATAAAAATCAGATCCAGAAAAGTATAGACCTGTGTGTTTAACGAGCATAGTTTGTAAATTGTTAAAATCAATAATCAAATAAAACATTGTAATTACATTTAGACAAATTTAATCTAATCAGAGATACTCAGCATGGATTTACTAGAGGGAGATAGTGCTTACCAAATCTATTAGAATTCATGGAGGAGGTTTTTAAAATGATAGATAAAGGGGAACCAGTGGATGTTATTTATCTAGAGTTTGCAACGGCCTTTGATAGAGTACCTCATCAAAGATTATTTAGGAAGTTAAAATCACATGGAATATGTGGGGATGTTGCCAAATAAATTGAAAATTGGTTAACGGGAAGAAGGCAGAAGGTGGGCATAAATAAGGAGTACTCTGAGTGGTGTGAAGTGAAAAGTGGAGTGCCACAGAGCTCGATTTTGGGTCAAATTTTGTTCTTGATATTTATAAACGATTTGTTCATTGATATGGGATCCATGATTGCAAAATTCGCTGATGACACAAAACTATGCAGACGTAGATATATTGAAGTTAGATTTAGATAACATTTGGGAATAGTCTGTAAGCTGGAAAATGTGTACAGGTGTGGAGTCCGTATCATAGAGTGCATATAAATATGCTGGAAAGGATACAAAAAAGAGCGACAATGCTGATAGTGGAATTCCAAAATTACAGATGAGGATAGACTCAGGTAAATCGGTCTACAGTGTCTAGAAAAGAGAAGAATTCAAGGTGACAATATAGGTTTATAAGATAATCAAAGGAACAGATGAATTAGACTATAACAATTTTTTTTTTCTAAATACAACCACCTACAAGAATGCATTGCCGCAGAAAGTAGTGGACGCAGGGTCAATTCGTGCATTTAAGAACAGATTGAATGTGCATAGCTTTTAGAGCAAGATAATGTAAATGAAACTGGTTGTATACAGACTCTGTAGTCTTCTAAACCAGTATAAAGACGTTAAGTTAAGTTAAAAGTTATGCTCATCCAATCTATTCTTAAATGTATTAACGGACCTGCCTCCACTACCTCCTGTGGTAATGCATTCCAAACATTCATTTCTCTCTGACTAAAAAAATATTTCCTAGTATCCAATCTGGATCTTTCTTTAGTTAGTTTGTAACTATGCCCTCTTGTTCTTGTTGGTCGTTGTATTTTGATTATCTTATAAACCGGTATTAAGTAACCTTGAATTCTCCTCCCTTCTTAGACGGTGTGTTGTAGTTTACAGCTTTGATTCGATATCTGCACCTTTCGTACCGACACATCCAATTTCAACACGGCATTTTTGGTCTTGGATTGCCTTCTCGCGTTGATCCTTAATCTCTTAGTCAGGCTGCCTTCTCGCTTTGATCCTTAATCTCGTAGGCTACCTTCTCGCTTTGATCCTTAATCTCTTAGGCTGCCTTCTCGCTTTGATTCTTAATCTCTTAGTCAGGCTGCCTTCTCGCTTTGATCCTTAATCTCTTAGTCAGGCTGCCTTCTCGCTTTGATCCTTAATCTCTTAGGCTGCCTTCTCGCTTTGATCCTTAATCTCTTAGGCTGCCTTCTCGCTTTGATTCTTAATCTCTTAGTCAGGCTGCCTTCTCGCTTTGATCCTAAATCTCTTAGTCAGGCTGCCTTCTCGCTTTGATCCTTAATCTCTAAGTCAGGCTGCCTTCTCGCTTTGATCCTTAATCTCTTAGTCAGACTGCCTTCTCGCTTTGATCCTTAATCTCTTAGGCTGCCTTCTCGCTTTGATCCTTAATCTCTTAGGCTGCCTTCTCGCTTTGATCCTTAATCTCTTAGGTTGTGTTCTCGCTTTGATTCTTAATCTCTTAGTCAGGCTGCCTTCTCGCTTTGATCCTTAATCTCTTAGTCAGGCTGCCTTCTCGCTTTGATCCTTAAGCTCTTAGGCTGCCTTCTCGCTTTGATCCTTAAACTCTTAGACTGCCTTCTCGCTTTGATCCTTAATCTCTTAGTCAGGCTGCCTTCTCGCTTTGATCCTTAATCTCTTAGTCAGGCTGCCTTCTCGCTTTGATCCTTAATCTCTTAGGCTGCCTTCTCGCTTTGATCCTTAATCTCTAAGTCAGGCTGCCTTCTCGCTTTGATCCTTAATCTCTTAGGCTGCCTTCTCGCTTTGATCTTTATTCTCTTAGTCAGGCTGCCTTCTCGCTTTGATCCTTAATCTCTTTGGCTGCCTTCTCGCTTTGATCCTTAATCTCTTAGGCTGCCTTCTCGCTTTGATCCTTAATCTCTTAGTCAGGCTGCCTTCTCGCTTTGATCCTTAATCTCTTAGTCAGGTTGCCTTCTCGCTTTGATCCTTAATCTCTTAGTCAGGCTGCCTTCTCGCTTTGATCCTTAATCTCTTAGGCTGCCTTCTCGCTTTGATTCTTAATCTCTTAGGCTGCCTTCTCGCTTTGATCCTTAATCTCTTAGGCTGCCTTCTCGCTTTGATCCTTAATCTCTTAGGCTGCCTTCTCGCTTTGATCCTTAATCTCTTAGGCTGCCTTCTCGCTTTGATCCTTAATCTCGTAGTCAGGCTGCAGGGTTGCAACACCTCGTTCAGATTTGTCTTCTGCTAGGCCTCTTTTGGCATCAGAATAGCGAGGACCTGTTCAGAACCGAAGGCATCCCACCGGTTCACACGGATCTCAAACGATCACAGGAAAGAGCTGGATCATATCCTGGCTAGAGACCCGGGTCTCGTCAGATCGTAAAGGGCGCACTGTGAAGCCTAAGTCTCTGCCATCACTGGACATCTTCTTCTCGTCAGATCGTATAGGGTACACTGTGAAGCCTAGGTCTCTGCCATCACTGAACATCTTCTCTTCGTCAGATCGTATAGGGTGCACAGTGAAGCTTAGGTCCCTGCCATCACTGAACATCTTCTCCCCGTCACTAGCGTGACCGTCCTGCAAAGATACCAAAACAGACTGCATTATTTGCCAGAGACGACACGGAATTCCTGCGCACCAACCCTAGTCTGGAAGTTCAATATGCTGCATCAAGACCATAGACAGCAAATTTGCCACTCTGTGTACCCTTATATACAAGGCGTGTTCAAATGAAACCGGACTAAACTGCAATAAGTGAACATACGTACAATGCGAATGATGACGTCACTACTGATGTAAACAGCACATACCAACCGTCAAGTTTGTAATAGTTAATTATCCTCATAGTTTCCTCAGCAGACCGTTAAAAACACGGCGGGTGTGATACGGAATCCGCCCAGAGTTGATCAGCGAGCGGTGATTCGGTTTCTAACAGCTGAAGGATGTCGACCAGTTGACATTCATCGCGTAATGCACACAGTGTATGGGGACAAAAGTAGACAGACAGATAGACAGACAGACAGACAGACAGACAGACAGACAGATAGATAGATAAATAGATAGATAGATAGATAGATAGATAGATAGATAGATAGATAGATAGATAGATAGATAGATAGATAGATAGATAGATAGATAGATAGATAGATAGATAGATAGATAGATAGATAGATAGATAGATAGATACAGGGATAGATGGATGGATGGATGGATGGATAAAACGGGGATATACAAGCGAAGAATCTGTTTTTCCTGAGATCAGATCCTTCTGAAACATGGTCTGACAAAACCATTGATTGGCTAAATGTTATTCTCAAACTCTTGATAAGCGGAATATTCCAAGAGATTGGAAAGATTCAGGTGGGATCCCCTTGTTATAAAAGGGCAAGAAATCAGATCCAGGCAATTACAGACCAGTGAGTTGGACGATCATAGTCTGCAAGATTTTAGAGTCAATTATAAAAGACAACATAGTTATGGATTTGGACAATTTAATCTAAACAGGAAGAGTCAGCTTGGGTGTACTAAGGGGAGATCAGGCTTAACAAATATATTAGAATTCATGGAGATTACCAAAATATTAGATGCTGGAGAGCCAGTAAATGTTATTTATCTGGATTTTGTAAAGGCCATTGACAGAGTAACTTATCAAAGATTGTTTCGGAAGTTGCAATAACATGGAATATGTGAAGCAGTTGTCAATTGGATAGAAAATTGGTTAAACGGCAGAGAGTTAGCATAAATAAGGAGTACTCTGATTGGTGTGATGTAATAAGTGGTGTGCCCCAAGGATTGGTATTGGGACCAATTTTCTTCTTGATATATATCAATGATTTCTATATTGATATCTGATCCATGATTGCAAAATTCACGGATGACACAAAATGATGCAGCAGGGTCTCTTCTCCGACAGAGGTGGATCTATTGAGACCAGATTTAGCTATGATTCATAAATGGTATGTAAGCTGACAGATGGAGTTTAATGTAGAAAGATGTACAGTCATCTATATGGGAAGATCCAAATAGGATTATAATTACATGATGGGAGAGAACAATATTAGATAGATAGAAAAGGAATGGGACCTAGGTGTTATAACAAATCATACAGGTAAGATGCGAGAGCCAGTCAAGGTGGCCGTGAAAAAGGCTTATGAAGGACTGTGTATGATTAAAAGACACGTTACACATAAGAGCAATGAAGTGATAGTCAAACTATAACAATCAATCAGTCAATCAAAGACGTGTCAGCTCCCTGTGGAGCATAGGTAATCAACAAATTCTCACCAAGTCTTCCTATCATGAGCCATCTTAGCCAATTCAGTCCATGTTCCGTTTGCTGCCTTTATATTTGCTTCCAGTTCCCTCTTCCATGAGTGTCTTGGTCTTCCTATACTTCTCTTGTCGTGTGGAGTCCAGAACAGAGCATGTCTGGTAATGTTATCAACTAGTTTTTGTAATGTATGGCCTAACCATCGCCATCTTCTCCTCCGTATTTCATGCTCAACTGGTATTTGTCCAGTTTTCCCCATCAGTTCCACCTTGGTGATCTTGTCCTATCATTCCCTCCCTTGTATTTTCTCAGGGCAACCATTTGCGAAAGTCTGTACCTTTTCCATAAGTACCTGTGTTGTCCTCCATGTTTCAGAGCCATATAATAGAACGGATTTTACATTGGAGTTGAAGATTTTTATTTTGGTGGTGGTTTTAATTTCTCTTGACTATCATAAATTCCCCAATGCAATGAAAGCTCCTCTCGCCTTCTGTATTCCTAACTGAACATCGTTTTCTGCACCTCCTACTATGTTTTTGTTGCTGCCCAGGTATGTGAAAGACTCCATATTTTGTTGCTGCCCAGGTATGTGAAAGACTCCATATTTTGTTGCTGCCCAGGTATGTGAAAGACTCCATATTTTGTTGCTGCCCAGGTATGTGAAAGACTCCATATTTTGTTGCTGCCCAGGTATGTGAAAGACTATATATTTTGTTGCTGCCCAGGTATGTGAAAGACTCCATATTTGGTTGCTGCCCAGGTATGTGAAAGACTCCATGTTTGGTTGCTGCCCAGGTATGTGAAAGACTCCATATTTGGTTGCTGCCCAGGTATGTGAAAGACTCCATATTTGGTTGCTGCCCAGGTATGTGAAAGACTCCATATTTGGTTGCTGCCCAGGTATGTGAAAGACTCCATATTTGGTTGCTGCCCAGGTATGTGAAAGACTCCATATTTTGTTGCTGCCCAGGTATGTGAAAGACTCCATATTTGGTTGCTGCCCAGGTATGTGAAAGACTCCATATTTTGTTGCTGCCCAGGTATGTGAAAGACTCCATATTTTGTTGCTGCCCAGGTATGTGAAAGACTCCATATTTTGTTGCTGCCCAGGTATGTGAAAGACTCCATATTTTGTTGCTGCCCAGGTATGTAAAAGACTCCATATTTTGTTGCTGCCCAGGTATGTGAAAGACTCCATATTTTGTTGCAGCCCAGGTATGTGAAAGACTCCATATTTTGTTGCTGTCCAGGTATGTGAAAGACTCCATATTTGGTTGCTGCCCAGGTATGTGAAAGACTCCATATTTTGTTGCTGCCCAGGTATGTGAAAGACTCCGTATTTGGTTGCTGCCCAGGTATGTGAAAGACTCCATATTTGGTTGCTGCCCAGGTATGTGAAAGACTCCATATTTGGTTGCTGCCCAGGTATGTGAAAGACTCCATATTTTGTTGCTGCCCTGGTATGTGAAAGACTCCATATTTTGTTGCTGCCCAGGTATGTGAAAGACTTCATATTTGGTTGCTGCCCAGGTATGTGAAAGACTCCATATTTTGTTGCTGCCCAGGTATGTGAAAGACTCCATATTTGGTTGCTGCCCAGGTATGTGAAAGACTCCATATTTTGAAGGGGGGGGGGGGGGGGTTGTTCCCAACCCAATTATTAATTGCATTTATTTTCGCAACTTGTGTTTTGTCTCTGTGTATTTTTAGCCCCAATTGTGATGACTTCTCTTCGAGTATACGCATCTTATTTTGCACCTGGTTGTGGGCATGGGGCAGAAGCACCAAATCATCGGCAAAGTCGAGATCATTAAGTTGTCTAGTCAATGTCCATTTAATGCCGCTGTTGCTTCACGATAATGCCGACTTCATAATCCAGTCACTGGCCAGCTGGAAGAGTAATGTTGATAATGGACATCCCAGCTGAACCCATGTTCTGGCCAGCTGGAAGAGTAATGTTGATAATTGACATCCCAGCTGAACCCATGTTCTGGCCAGCTGGAAGAGTAATGTTGATAATTGACATCCCAGCTGAACCCATGTTCTGGCCAGCTGGAAGAGTAATGTTGATAATTGACATCCCAGCTGAACCCATGTTCTTATTTCAAAGTGTTCAGAAAACTGACTTTCGTGTGGCACGCAACATCTCGTTGCTGCATATGTTTTCTGGATTATATTAAAGAACTTTGAGGTATTCAATAGCGTCTTAAATTAGAGTACTGTATTCGGGGGCGGAGTCCTTATCATAGAGTGGAAATAGCCATGACAGAAGATACAAAGAAGAGTTACACAAATGATTGTGGGATTCCAGAATTATAATTAGGAGGAGAGACTTAGATCGAAATAAGTACAGAGATCCCAGGAATAAGAAGAAAAGACCAACACAGTGTCCACGAGTTGAACATTTTAGCACAAACAATGATTGAGGAGAAATATAATACCAAGGAATGGACACAGGTGTACACAGATGGTTCAGCAGAGGGGGCAGGCCGAAACGGGGGAGGAGGCATATTCATAAGACACAAAAGTGGAAATATAACAGAAGAGGCCCTCCCAACAGGAAAGTTGTCCACAAACCTTAGAGCAGAATCGATGGCCCTCCTGCGAGCACTGAGAATAGTTCAAACAGAAAGGCAACCTCCAACAAAAATAGCTGTATTCACGGACTGCAGAGAACTATTAGAGACAATACAAAAAACAAACAACGAACCACTGTTATCGGAGATCAGATCAGAACTGGGAAAACGCCAGAGATCCTCAACAATAGCGCTCCAGTGGCTACCCTCCCATTGCGGAATCACGGGAAACGTGAGAGCTGATGCTCTGGCAAAAGATGGCAGCAAAAAAGGCACAATTTAATCATCGAGTACCATACAGAGAAATCAAGAACATCATCCGAAATCGATATATACACCAATGGAGAGAAGACAGAAACATAATCAGTACACCAGACCCAATTCACTATCTCAAAAGAAATCAACAAACTACCTTATTTCGCCTGAGAACTGAACACTGCAGACTACTAGAACATCTGTACCGACTGAAGATCTCACACACCGATGAGTGCCTATGGGGAACAGGATGCCAGAACCCTGAGCATATTCTACAGGAATGTCCAGTCTATAGGGAAATGAGATGCCAGACCTGGCCAGAGGGTGTGCAGCTGAGACAAAAGCTGTGGGGCAGCCGCTCCGTCCTGGTGAAGACTACATACCTCATCATGGCGACTGGCCGGCAGATATAGCATGACCAAAAAGATCCTGAACGAGTGGTGAATGCATTGCCACAAGATGTGGAAGAGGCAGGGTCAGTTAACGCATTCAAAAATAAATTTGATGATTACATTCATTTTTAGAATCAGTGGAGTGGAATAAACTGGTTGTATACAGAGTCTGTAGAGCCGTCTAAACCAGTATAATGAAGTTAAGTCATGTTATTATGACACAGTGTGATGTTATGCAGTGGGCAACAAGCGGCCGTTAGAACATACGAAGGTACAACAGATTGGTTCCCAAGGTCGTCAGACAAGGTTACATATTTTCACCTTATTTATGTAACGTCTATTCAGAAAAAAATCATGCAAAAGGTAAAAACAGATGACAGCCACGGGAATTTTGACCCTTTATCAATAGGAGGGAAGGGGATTCCAGAGCTAAGATATGCAGATGACACCGTCATGCTGTCAAACAGCACCAAGGGCCTGGATCGACTGATCGTGTCCGTTCAGAAGTACAGTGAAGCTCAGAACCTTTTTCTGAACATTAAGAAAACTAAGATAATGTCCACTGACAAAACAGGCCTGCAACCCCATATTGCTATTAATAATGAAGAAATAAAAAATGCCACACATTTTGAATACCTTCGCTCTACGTTATCCAACAACGGAAACTGTTTAAAAGAAATTAGAAGATGTTTGGGCCATGGCAACACAGAAGCTAAACAACATGCACAATTTATGGCATAATACTAACAAGCAACTAAAACTGAGGTCCTGAGAACATGCATATTCGCTGTGACAAAGTACGGGTGAGAGACATGGGCTATGACACAAGCAGCAAGGAAGAAAATTGGAGCGTTTGAAACCAAATGTTACAGAAAAATCCTAAAAATTCCTTGGATAAAGAAAGTGACAAATAAAACCATCCTAGAAGACCTGAATTTTGAAGAAAACTGGCTCATAAACAATGTTACGTTTCGGAAATTGAATTTTTTTTGCCATGTCAAACGTCATGACGGACTGGAAAGAACGGTCATGGAGGGCATGGTACCTGGAAGTCGACGCAGGGGTCGACCAAGGCGAAGGTGGATACAAGATATTTAAGATATTCTAAACCTGAACATGGAGCAGGAGGGAAGATTGACTGCAGACCGAGATTCATTTCAGCGGCTGTGAGAGAACGACGTTCTACAAAGAACATGCTACATGATGATGATGGTATGCACTTCTCGAGTCACAGGATATCGATTGACCTGCCGCAGGTGGCCTGCTGACTAGGAGTGAGATCACTGGTGCAGAAGCTTTGGAAGTGGTCGCCTTCTTGTGAACCTGACACACCAAGATGGCCTTGAAGCCTTGAGTTGTGGGGAAGCCCCTGAATTTCTTGCCTTTGTATGGATTAAAGTGATTGGTTTATGACGAAGAGAACACCATTGTACAACCAATGGCGTGGACGTTCACATCGACTGAACAAAACTGTGCACTCTTAGATTAGAGAAGACTGATATATTCATGAGCTGCTGGAACTTTATACAGCCTTCAAAGGAAATCATCTTCCGCAACAAGATATTACAGACTAGTCACGGTAGGGGTTACAAATAATTGAGTATAACTTATCTTGTGTTTTAATTTGTCAAGGTGTACCCTTTTAGCGTTTGAAAAATTTTTAAAGACTGATATATCAATTAATTGTTACTTCTGGTTACCAGTATTTAAAAAAATCAAAATGGCGGAGACAGCAGACAATGGTCAGTACTTGTCAACAATGAATGTTTTACGTGTTTTAACAGTTAATACAGTTTGATTATATTTAATATTCGTGTATTTATAACACCTTTTCAACATTTTCACTCATGGTAAAATTATACTTTCAGAATAAATTTATTTGGAGTGAAAAACAGTGTTTAAATGAAGTCATAGTTAGAGTTTCGTTTTGAGGCGAGGCTCTCTTTCACTTTCCCGTTCCGATTAGAAAGTCTTTCGAAGTTTTGTTTGTGTGCTTGTATGGTATCTATTATCTATTTATTGTATGGTATCTTTTTTATTTTGGATCTTTCATTGAGTCGTTATAGCCTATTTATAGAAATATGTTGTTTATCCTTCATTGTACATACAGTTTGCTTTATTAAATGAGTGACAAAACACAAATAACCAGAAAATTAATTCTATATAATAATATATATAATTATATAAATGTCTAGGTACAGTTCGTACGTGTTGCTCAAGTTGCTGTAAAGGGTTGCTGTTACTGTTACTAACAGTGTTAGTGTTTATTAGCTAAACAGTTTTAAGTTCCAGAATACCAATTGGGCCATTATTATGACTATGATCGTAGTGGAAGTAGTGTGCATAATCAAAATGTTTTCTGAGTTCCATATAGTTATAATATACTATACCACCATCAAGTGAGAGTGCAAATGAAGATATGCTTACAGTTTAATTTATTTATTAGATCATGATTGGTGATTATGGCGCTAAAGCTTAAAAACAGTTTCTTTGATTTAATATTTCACAACATATTCCTGTCTAGCTTATAGATTATTATATGTTTATATTTTACAGTCACTCCATTTTGTGGAATATAAGTACCACACGCCATTTGGTGGAATGTACGTCCAATACTACATTTGATGGAATGTACGTTCAACATTACATTTAGTGGAATATAAGTACCACACTCCATTTGGTGGAATGTACGTCCAACACTATATTTGATGGAATGTACGTCCAATACTACATTTGATGAAATGTGCGTTCAACACTACATTTAGTGGAATATAAGTACCACACTCCATTTGGTGGAATGTACGTCCAACACTATATTTGATGGAATATACGTCCAATACTACATTTGATGAAATGTACGTTCAACACTACATTTAGTGGAATATAAGTACCACACTCCATTTTGTGGAATGTACGTCCAACACTATATTTGATGGAATGTACGTCCAATACTACATTTGGTGGAATGTATGTCCAACACTGCATTTGGTGGAATATAAGTCGGAATTACCTTACCCAGCTTATAGGAAATCCTTTTAAATTTGTTCACATTGGGATTTCATTTGCAATGGGTTTTATGCAAGTCAGGTTGCCTTTCCATTCACAACCCTCCCTGGTAGACTTCCACAGCCCCTGGGGCAGAAAAATAAGCAAAAACCCACAACAACCAACACAAATGAATAAAGGACATCAGCCTTACGAATAAGATATTTAAGGCATTCAGTGTAGTAGACTTCCCAGAAGCTTAGAAAATGTGTAGAGACACATTGAGATGGAGTTAAAAGGGTAGTGTTCAACAGAAAGACAAACTTGAAGATAGGTCCAATAAAGTGGTGGATGGGGAGCTTTACTTTGTTGGTTTAGAATCATAGTATGAATCAATGACTAAATTATCTCAAGTAATCAATCAAGTAAAGAACGATCCAGTGTACGTGTAGTGTAGCATATTGGGAATATGGTATTAGGCCAATATTTGCTTGACTAACGGCACACTAGTGGTGATGTGGTCAGCATCACCCCCGCCATCTTTACCTCCCAAACTTGTTCTGGTTCCCAATTTGTTTAGACAGGGTTGATTTACTAGCTGTTTGCAATATAAAAAGATATCCTGCATCAATTGGGAATTAAACGTAGATTGCACAACTGGGTAATCATACATACTTTCCTTGATCTGTAAATAAATAAATGTTAATGCAATGGTTTGTTGAGACTTGTCAATCGTTTCACATGTTCCTCCATGATAACAAGATTGAGAAATACTCAACTAAATGTGCTGTGTGTATTTCTTAGAAATATACTATGATGCTTATAGCGTGTGTTAGGTACAAACACATGTAGGTCAAGACTCAGTGGCCGCATCGGAACAG
Organism: Ariolimax columbianus; assembly: GCA_036924085.1. Taxonomy (NCBI): domain Eukaryota; kingdom Metazoa; phylum Mollusca; class Gastropoda; order Stylommatophora; family Arionidae; genus Ariolimax; species Ariolimax columbianus. Next base: position 56,123,919 of record JAVGWX010000014.1, read on the forward strand.
AAACAAGTAGGAACCACAAAACTTTTGGGATACAGATCAAATAAAAACAAATCACATCTAAAACAATGTAAATGATAATAATAGAATTGACACTTGGTCTTCAGAACCACCACAGCTTTGATTGATTGATTTCTATAGTATGTTTTAAAGTACATCCTTTTCACTTAAACATCAGGGAATGCGCAGAAAGTTAATGTTCTCTTTTTTTTTTCCTCTTCCTAGAATGAAGATAGCAAATTGAAAATTTAAAGGTTGCGACACTGTGTACGTTTGTGTCATTGCATGGTCTTCTAACAGATAGTGCTGCTGTAGTAATCGGTTAAAATGGCTTGTGTGTGTGGCATGCATGGAGCTCATAAACAATGATCTGTATTTGAATTCATGATGGCAGCGAAAGAATTGGGGGGAACGTTTGTGTACTATGTATGAAATTGTGGTGCCGATGAACACTAGGTTCAGAAAGAGGAAGCTTCAGGAAGTAGAGGAGGCGGCACCACATATTCATGTTTAGAATTTAATACAACATGTACACCACGGCATGGTGCAAAGGAAAAGGAAGTGTTTTTGTGTTTTTTTTTCTATGTGCAAACAGCGCTGGGATTGAACACATCCTTCCACAGCGACCAGACATGTTGCAGTCTGCCAAAGCTATTATTCTTGCGGATCATCACATCACAAGTCAACAATTGGTCTACAGTTTTCAGTCAGCAATGGAAGTGGGATGGCAATGTTCCACAATTTTGAATATTGAATAATATATATGCGCAGGATAGGTTCCTTGGAGTCTCACAACCAACCACATACATCAAAGGAACATGTCTACATGAACAGGAAAGACATACAGGCCATTGTTTTAAGCTGGCGTCAGGCCACAGAAGTGGACAAATATCCTGCGTAAAGGAAACGTTCAGATTTTAAGAAGACAAAAAATTGTAGGGCATTACTTCCCATAGGGATTTGAACACAAGCATATTTTGATTGTGAGCTGTGCTACTAACCACTTCTCCACTCATTGCCCAAACAGATTTGAGGTATGTCAAATGAAGTGAGAAAAACTGACTGACTTAGCACCTTCTCGTCTGCCACCAAGTGTTGATTGGTTGATTGATTCCCCTTTCTGCTATGCATGAAACATGGGGTCACCACTACATCTTGCTCCATTAAAGGAAGCCTGTGACTGAGAATTTGAAGCATCAGTTTCATAGCAATAGTTTGACATGATTAATCTACTAACTTTATGCCCAACTGGCCATTGTCTCTTGCAACATGCCTGACAAGGTGCAGCGTTAGTATTCTCTTCTCCCTATTTCAGGCCGCAGTAACATGATTGGGGGGGGGGGGGGATATTTCCATGCTTCTACGAGGGGCCGGAGATGCAGCCACAGCTGGCTGCTTGCATTTTGGGTCAATGAACCATAGATAACCAAGACCATATTCTGCCTCCAAGTGGCGGCCCTAGAAACAGACTGCACTCATGTAGTCTGACTAAGAGAGTAGGAATCAAAGAAGAAATGCAAACCCTGTCCCAAAAATGCCATGCTGACGCCACATTATTTTGGGCTGTAATGCTCAGATATCTAATCTCTCTGTAAACGAAACACAATGTCCTGGTCAGGATGAATGCCAGAAAGAACATGCCACCACATGCACCAATTTGATGTGTTGTTTCTCTTTCTTTCCCCCCCCCCCCCCCCCCCATATAATGTCATAATTGTTGCACTTATTGCAGTACCATCAAAATGAATAATAACAGAACAGTTATACAGAGATATCATGAACAATACAGAGATATCATGAACAAATCAGAGATATCATGAACAATACAGAGATATCATGAACAATACAGAGATATCATGAACAATACAGAGATATCAATAACAGTCATACAGAGATATCATGAACAAATCAGAGATATCATGAACAATACAGAGATATCATGAACAATACAGAGATATCATGAACAATACAGAGATATCAATAACAGTCATACAGAGATATCATGAACAATACAGAGATATCATGAACAATACAGAGATATCAATAACAGTCATACAGAGATATCATGAACAATACAGAGATATCATGAACAATACAGAGATATGAACAATACAGAGATATCATGAACAATACAGAGATATCAGGAACAATACAGAGATATCAAGAACATCATACAGAGATATCATGAACAATACAGAGATATCATGAACAATACAGAGATATGAACAATACAGAGATATCATGAACAATACAGAGATATGAACAATACAGAGATATCAATAACATCATACAAAATCAGTAAATACACCAATGGAGAGTAGACCAGACCCAATTCACCAACTCAAAAGAAACCAACAAACTACCTTATGTTGCCTGAGAACTGGTCACTGCAGACTACTAGAACACCTATACTGACTAAAGATCTCACACACTGATGGAGTGCCCATGTGGAACAGGGGGTCAGAATCCTGAACACAGTCTAAAGGAATGACCACTCTATAGGGACATGAGATACCAGACTTGGCTAGAGCGTGCAGGGCTGAAACAAAAGCTGTGGGGCAGCCACTCAACCCTGGTGAAGACTGCAGACTTCATAGCGACTGACCGGCAGATATAGCATGACCAAAAGATCCTGAACACAAAGAACAGAACAATAATACTGGAAAATATCTCAAATTGAATAGAAATAAAACAGAGGAGTCATTGGATGAGCTGGGCACTGTTAACTCACGATATGACAGTTTGATGGTGGTTATTGGTTAAAGTCCTATGCTCTTCAGGGAGTTCAAAGGTTATTGATTGATTAATCATTTTGTTTGATGTACACCAGATTTGTAGTAGGGTGGAATGAATATACCTACTGCCATCTTCCAAGCATGTCATAAAAGGTGACTAAAGAAAGATTAACATGAGGCTAGCAACCTGTCATGTAAAACCATAACTATTGAAACTGCCTAAAGTGCTCGGATACAGGCTTCCTGTAAAGAAGGCTGTCTGTAGTGGTGGTTCTATGCTTCAGGTGGAGCGAGAAGGTGAAAGAAAAAGCAATCTATAGTGGAGGAAGAGAAACACATATTCATTAGAGCTAAAATGCTACAGGATAGTTCTCAGAAGGCCATGGATAGTGACAAAGAATAACACATACACCCTAAAAGAGCTGGGCATAGATCAAACTTTAATGAATAACTAAAATACTTTGGCCACATCAAATGCTGTTATAGTCTGGAAAGCAACAAAACTGGAGGGTACTTGGAAAATGAGGTAGAATCAGATCGAGGAGAAGATGAATACAGGAAATCAAAGATGTTCTGAATATGGCTTAGCTTTGCTTCGTTTGTTCTGAATATCCCACTACCAAGCTCTGAAAGGGCTTAAGTAGCAGAATATAGTCTTGAGAACGGAATGCGTTGTGTCGTAGTTTACAACTTGACTGCGATATTTCCACCTTTCGGTCCTACACATTCGACTTCAGCAGGCATTTTTAAAAATACTGAGTTAGCCTTCCCTCTTCGATCCCTTCTCCTTAGCCAGTCTGCTCTGTTGCAACCTGTTATCCAGGATCACCGCGTGGAAGGGTAGAAGAGTCTTGACCACTCTCGTTCGCTGGCCATGACGCTAGCGGTCAGCTATGGGTTGCTGCAGCTCATGCGCTGCTCAGCGTCTTGATCCTGTTCTGAAGATGATGGTGAGGGAGGCAAGATATTTATATCCATATATTTATACAAACAATTTGGAACATGATATCAGATCCATGTAATCTCGGATGACACAAAACTATGCAGAAGTAGATATATTAACGTCGGATTTATATAAAATTCAAGAATGTTTTTGTTTTTGTGTGTTTGCCTTATCTCTCTATTCCCCAAGGTGGTGTGCGTTGCACTGTTTTTATTTTGCGCCTGTCGACCCAGTGAATTTTTTTTTTTTTTTTTTTGCTTAAATGTTTGCCTCACTAGTTTCTACTGGCGGAGGCGCGCCATTTTCCACCCCAGACCGTAGTCAATTGGGCGATATCAGGACGCATAAACCAGTGCTTGGATGCATGTGTGCATCTGTATGTACCTATGCTAGGTTTGTGCACCCTCAGAAGCTAGCCCAACCAAAGTGCAATGGAAGGGCTTTACCACGAGGGCGCGTGTGAAAGTTGTGCAAGGGTGTGACTGTAGGACAGAGTCAAATGAAACAGAGTGAGGTGAGAGGAGAGAGAGAGAGAGAATGCTAGCCCGACCCAGTGAATCCAACATCAGCATGCATTTTATGTAAAGTGTGTGCTTCCTCCTGCATTTTCTAGCGGAAGATTGAGAACGTTCAGGGCTTGGTGGTGGGAGATTGAGAACGTTCAGGGCTTGGTAGCGGGAGATTGAGAACGTTCAGGGCTTGGTAGCGGGAGATTGAGAACGTTCAGGGCTTGGTATCGGGAGATTGAGAACGTTCAGGGCTTGGTAGCGGGAGATTGAGAACGTTCAGGGCTTGGTAGCGGGAGATTGAGAACGTTCAGGGCTTGGTATCGGGAGATTGAGAACGTTCAGGGCTTGGTAGCGGGAGATTGAGAACGTTCAGGGCTTGGTAGCGGGAGATTGAGAACGTTCAGGGCTTGGTATCGGGAGATTGAGAACGTTCAGGGCTTGGTATCGGGAGATTGAGAACGTTCAGGGCTTGGTAGCGGGAGATTGAGAACGTTCAGGGCTGGGTATCGGGAGATTGAGAACGTTCAGGGCTTGGTAGCGGAAAATTTAGAACGTTCAGGGCTTGGTAGCGGGAGATTGAGAACGTTCAGGGCTTGGTATCGGGAGATTGAGAACGTTCAGGGCTTGGTAGCGGGAGATTGAGAACGTTCAGGGCTTGGTAGCGGGAGATTGAGAACGTTCAGGGCTTGTTAGTGGGAGATTGAGAACGTTCAGGGCTTGGTAGTGGAGTTTGAGAACGGTCAGGGCTGGGTATCGGGAGATTGAGAACGAATGAAGAAGAAGACTGAAACACTAGAGCTAAGTAGACCCGCAGACAGTTAAGCGCCATTTATAGCTGCTCTTAACAAACCACACGAGGAAAGGTACAAATAACTCAGTCATGCCAGTCCTATGGCTAAGACTGGCTGTTATAGTGCCAACATGCCAGAACTGCAGACATAAGATGGCAGATCCCCTCCCAATCTTAGTCACGAACGGGCCAACATTCCATCACTCACGTCTATGCAGCTGTTACAGCACTGGGTCATCGTGACCCACATTACGCCTGCAACTGATTGGCTTGTCAAGCCGCGCGCGCTAAACGTTCTTTGATGGCTGGAGTTTTTGTGTCTGGATCTGTGAGAGACACGAGTGTTAGAGAGCTCACGGCAAAGGTACTGGTTTAGGTCCCCGTTATCGGCACGTTCTAAACGACCCTGCAGTAAATTGTTATCTGGGTTAGTGTTACGGAGGGAGAGGTAGCTGGGTACACTACAGCCAGGTGGACTCCCGATCCATCTTCTCATGTACGCATCGGGAAGTGACGAGAGGCCACAGTAAACACGCCACCAAAGAAAGTCACCAAAGTACCTAATTCAAGTGCCAGTGGCATTAGCAACAACAACCCTCCTCATCAAAAATCTGAGGTATAGGACAATGACGTTTGTCTTTTTTGTTCGTCAAGAATAGGACGTTTTTGGGAGGTTTATGGAGAGACTCATATATCGGCCCGACACAGCAAAGCTTTAGCACGGCACATGTTTGTCATCGGGGTTGCCTTCACTCGATCGCTATTCTCTCAGTCAGCCTGCACGGGTGCAGTCTGTTTCCGTGACCACCAATTGCAAGGAGGAATAAGGTCTTGGACAGCTCTATTTCCATGACTCGAGTAGTTGACTGCGTCAGCTCGCTCACTTCGGCCTCAGTCACTCCTTCAACACTTCATCCTCGATGTCAGTGCCTGCTTTACGCTCTAACAAGAGGGTGTCTCTGTGGCGAATTGGTCAAGTCGTTTGCCTCCTGTTCGGACGGGTTTGCACTCGAGCTGCGATGGTCAGTTTGTGGTGTCAATTTTTCTGGAGATCCCTGGGTTCATGGTCTGGAGATCCCTGGGTTCATGGTCTGGAGATCCCTGGGTTCATGGTCTGGAGATCCCTGGGTTCATGGTCTGGAGATCCCTGGGTTCATGGTCTGGAGCTACGGAGTTCGTGCTTTGTGCGATGCTCTCAGCAGGTAGAATACAGTTCTTCTGAGAGAGACTAAACCATATGGGAAACCTTTCTGTTGGGAGAGACTGAACCATATGGGGAAACCTTTCTGTTGGGAGAGACTGAACCATATGGGGAAACCTTTCTGCTGGGAGAGACTGAACCATTTGGGGAAACCTTTCTGTTGGGAGAGACTGAACCATATGTGGAAACCTTTCTGTTGGGAGAGACTGAACCATATGGGGAAACCCGCTGAGAGAGACTGAACCATATGGGGAAACCTTTCTGTTTGGAGAGACTGGACCATATGGGGAAACCTTTCTGTTGGGAGAGACTGAACCATATGGGGAAACCCGCTGAGAGAGACTGAACCATATGGGGAAACCCGCTGAGAGAGACTGAACCATATGGGGAAACCCGCTGAGAGAGACTGAACCATATGGGGAAACCCACTGAGAGAGACTGAACCATATGGGGAAACCCACTGAGAGAGACTGAACCATATGGGGAAACCCACTGAGAGAGACTGAACCATACGGGGAAACCCGCTGAGAGAGACTGAACCATACGGGGAAACCCGCTGAGAGGAAGCCGAGTCCTAACTTGTAACAAGAGAGCTACAAGCTACATGCCCCAAGTACAGAGGTGTCGTATTTTAGTCTTTTCATTCCGGCTAATCTCCATAACATTGACTTTGCCCAGAATATCTGAAAGGTAGCAGATGGTTTGAAGTTAGTTTCCTGCCCCTTGATGTGTTGCCCTGTATGACATTCTGGTTTTTAGATCAGCAGAGACTGACACCTCCTCAGCCTTTCTCCTGTTGGTAGCAGGAACGCCCCCGCCATGAAACATTTCCTGAGATCTCGTCCACTGTTGTAATCGTGGATGATCTTTTATCTAACGACAGTCCTTCGCGTATCATGCAGAACGACATGTCTTTTCAATAAAACAACGTTCTCCTCCATTTCGCTCCATACAAAACATAGGGCTACACCTGTTGATTGTCCCATGGAGGAAACACGTGCTAACCGGGTGAAAATAGGAACAAAATTCCCAGAAACGCCGACATAATTTTTTTTGTAACCACTTATTTTTATATAGTATTTTGTGCATTTGTTTTGAAATCTAATATTATAAAACGAAAATTGTTATTGAAAATAATCACAAACCGAGCGGTAAATAAAAAATATTAATAATAGAACGTCGCTCTGATGACGGCCGACATTCAATCCATGGCCAGCTCTCCCGCCTCTGCCACTGTCAATCCCAGTGCCTCTGTAATGCCCCTTGTCTATCTTCTCCTCCGTCTGCCCTGTTTGCCCAAGTACCACACCCTCCAGTATCGTTCTTTCTAGACCATTGTGGCGGTTGATGTGACCGAAATATTTTCATTTCAATATTTCATTCAGGTAAAGTTGGTACGAAATCTGTAACTGCTTCTTTTATAGAATAGTTGATAGTTGTTTCTGGGAGACGAAGTGAATCATTGACGGAATCTATTCGGTTTTGATCACTGGCAGATCTTGGCTTGGCTTTGTTCGTTCTCAATCTCCCACTACCAAACCCTGAAAAGGGCTTAAGTAGCAGAATGTAGTCCTGAGAACGGTATGCGTTGCGTCGTAGTTTACAGCTTGACTGCGATATTTGCACCTTTCGGTCCAACACATCCGACTTCAGCAATCATTTTTGAGTACCGAGTTAGCATTCCCTCTTCGATCTTCGTAGAGGTATAGAAGGGTCTTGGCAGCTCTGGGTCGCTGGCCCTGACGCTAGCAGTCAACTATGGGTCACTGACCCTGACGCTAGCAGTCAACTATGGGTCACTGACCCTGACGCTAGCAGTCAACTATGGGTCACTGACCCTGACGCTAGCAGTCAGCTATGGGTCGCTGGCCCTGACGCTAGCAGTCAGCTATGGGTCGCTGGCCCTGACGCTAGCAGTCAGTTATGAGTCGCTGGCCCTGACGCTAGCAGTCAGCTCTGGTTCACTGACCCTGACGATAGCAGTCAGCTATGGGTCGCTAACCCTGACGATAGCAGTCAGCTGTGGGTCGCTGACCACTGCAGTTCATGCGTTGCCACTGGCAGATCTGAAAAAGTTCTCTCATACCAAATCGGGAAGTCGAATATACGACTAATAATTTTATAGAATTTCGTCGACCTCAAGTCGAACTCTGCAGGTTTCGGGGACCGTCGGTTAGGAATGTGCTAAATCATTGCCTTGAAACCTTGCCCACGTCGCGGACGATCAGAGTTCGCTGCCCAATTAGTCGATCATTATTTTGTTGGTAACCTTTAAATTTGAGGAACGGAGCGGTTATTCCTGGCAGGCACAGCATGCTGACCAGGACATAATCTCTCTTCCATGTAGCGTTCCATGGAAACAGGCTGTTTTCAAGGCGATATGGCTGACGCGATGTGGATCGACGTGATCCCTGTAGTAGTAAACGTCATGCAGATGAATCAAAGCATAGGGCAATCGCCTGGAGGACAACGGTCCCCCTTCATCAGCACGCTCGGGATGTAAGGAAAGCTACTACAACCTGCCACTTAACGCGTTTTTCAGGGCGCACAAAAGAGTAACCTACTCATTGTGGACATTCAACAACAACCAGGGCAGGAAGGAAAGCCACGGGACACCAGCACGTATCTGCAATCCCCAAAAGCTAATCCGTCAGGGATGATGATAAGAAGAAGAAGGAAGCGTTTTTGTAGGAACAATATGGCCAATATCATCTTGTGTTTTTTTGTCAATTGAAGATCGTTCGAAACGGAGACTCATCATCATCATCATGAAGTTTGTCCTTTATAGAACGTCGCTCCCATCACAGTCTGTCTGAAAGAAACTCTTTCCTTTGCCAGAACTCCAGTCCCTGCCACAATCATACCCTGGCATTGCTGGATATCTTGGTGCCATCGTCTTCTTGGTCTACCCCTTCCTCTTTTGCCTGGCACCATACCTTCCATCACCATTCTCTCAAGACCATTGTGTCTCTTGATGTGACCAAAGTATTTACATTGTCTAGCCAAAATGGAATTGATAACCCAGTTCTGCTCTATCCTCAACTCTTGCCGAATGTTTACATTCTAATTTCTACCGATACTTAAAATCAGTAAATGTCTGCAGATTGTGCCTCGCTTTCGTGACAGCCTTTCCGGACCAGCGACTGAATCTCCGCGGACCATCACTTTGGGAAGTATTGGGCTAAAGCGTCGTGTGCACTTGCAGAGGTAGTTGATGTGGTCATTCGTTTTACATGATGAGGTTGTGAACACCATGTACACCCGTCTTGACTTTCCTCTTACAACAAAGTTGGTCAGTGCGTGGCCATATTCTTGCTTCCCCAACAGAAACGAAACCGGAACGCCGACGGGAAAGACGAGAATTGAATTGAGTGACTTCCCCTAGTATTGTCACACTCGTTTATGGTCACTCTTGTATCTGAGATTGTAGGAGGCCCATATTTGGTTATCACGTGAGCACGCTCAGGCTACGTTCATGAACAGTACTGTAAGTGCGAGAATGAGAGAGACTTATGACTGCTCCTTCCTCTCACGCAGTTCCTGTTTCCGGGATTACTTTGCCCTTTGTTCTCAGACATTATGTCAAGTCGACGCCCACGTCACGTGCCTATTTTGATCTGCTGCTGCGAATTGTACTTGTTGTAACTCTTGGAGACTTTGTGGTGACGTGATTGCAGGGGTTCTCTTCACACCTAGAGGCGTACTTGAGAAGGTTAGCTGGGGTCCTCCTGGTTGTAGTGCAAAAACCCGAGATTCCTCAGCAACAATCCCACCTCGTTTATCCAGGCTGCCATGTAAAAGTCTGTTTTCAGGGGAGAAGTGTTTGGTAATGAGGTGTGGGGACTTGATCAGTAATGAGGTGTGGGGACTTGATCAGTAATGAGGTGTGGGGACTTGATCAGTAATGAGGTGTGGGGACTTGATCAGTAATGAGGCGTGGGGACTTGATCAGTAATGAGGCGTGGGGACATGATCAGTAATGAGGTGTGGGGACTTGGTCAGTAATGAGGTGTGGGGACTTGATCAGTAATGAGGTGGGGGGGACTTGATCAGTAATGAGGTGTGGGGACTTGATCAGTAATGAGGTGTGGGGACTTGATCAGTAATGAGGTGTGGGGACTTGATCAGTAATGAGGTGTGGGGACTTGATCAGTATGTTAAGTCTGACCCTAACTAACAAAGTCTGATCAGTATGTTTCACCTGACCCTGACTAACAAAGTCTGATCAGTATGTTTCACCTTACCCTGACTAACAAAGTCTGATCAGTACGTTTTACCTGACCCTGACTAACATAGTCTGATCAGTATGTTTCACCTGACCCTGACTAACACAGTCTGATCAGTATGTTTTACCTGACCCTGACTAACACAGTCTGATCAGTATGTTTCACCTTAACTTAACATCTTTATACTGGTTTAGAAGACCCTGCAGAGTCTGTATACAACCAGTTACATTTACATCACCTTGCTCTAAAATCTATGCGCGTCCAGTTTATTCTTAAATGCATTAACTGTCCCTGCCTCCACTACCTCCCCTGGCAATGCATTCCAAGCAGACACCACTCTCTGACTAAAAAAATATTTCCTAATATCTAACCTGGACCTCTCTTTAATCAGCTTGTAGCTATGCCCTCGTGTTATTGTAGGTGGCTGTATTTTAAAAAACTTGTTATAGTCTAATTTATCGATTCCTCTGATCATCTTATAAACCTGTATTAAGTCACCACGAATTCTTCTCTCTTCGAGACACTGTAGGCCGGTTTTTCTGAGTCGTTCCTCATAACTGTAATTCTGGAATCCCACTATCATCTTTGTCGCTCTTTTTTGTATTCTTTCTAGCATGTTTATGTCCCCTCAATGATAAGGACTCCACGCCTGTACACAGTACTCCAATCTAGGTCTAACTAAAGCTTTATACAGTTTGACGATGACTTCCTTGCTCCTATGTTTAATATTTCTTTTTATCATACCTAACATTGCATTTGCCTTTTTCACTGCTACCTTAACTTGCTCACTCACCTTTCCTGTATGATCTATTATAACCCCTAGGTCCCTTTCCTTATCTATCTTTCTAATATTGTTTTCTCCCATTCTGTAATTATGTTCCATATTGGATCTACCCATGTGGATGACTGTACATTTATCTACATTAAACTCCATTTGCCAGCTTACAGACCATTCTCGAATTTTATCTAAATCCGACATCAATATATCCACTTCCGCTTTAGATGAGACACTACTGCATAGTTTTGTGTCATCAGCAAATTTTGCAATCATGGATCTCATATCAATGTCCAAATCATTTATATATATCAAGAACAAAATTGGTCCCAAAACCGAGCCTTGTGGCACACCACTT